>CM076572.1:848569710-848636405 GCA_034641835.2 Pinus albicaulis
GTTAGTATGAATCTTTTGTCGAAGTGTACGAAAAAAGACCACTTTAGCTACGCATAACTTATAGCCCTAACATCAAAGATGGCTACCAATATCTTCAGATCTGTAGTTAGTTGATCAAGACAAATGCTACAGAAAACCAGATCTATGCATAAAGAGACATTAAGCAGTAAAAATAAGGTTTTGCTCCATACATCCAATAGACAAGACAAGAACAATATTTTTTGAAAGAATTTTTGTATTAAGGGCACTTGGGAGGAAAACAAGAAGGTGTTTCCAATTCTCCTCAATGGGATGGGTTCTTGGAAGTCCTCAACACTTCAGATCTAGCATTTCTCTCTCATGTTGGTGTAGAAAACCCAGACAAAGATAGAACTCAAAGGGAGCTCACACAGCAAATAATGGAAAATATGACAATGATAATGGCTCAAAGTCGGACCAAGAGTTTAGATCCAGAGTGATCTAATAGGCAACAAAAGGTGAAGAATGGTAGGAAAAACCCTCCTATTTATAACAAAATATTGGGTCATTCTAGATCTTGGTGCATGATTAAAATAACATTAATCAAATCTAGATCCACCTTTTATGGAATATTTTATTATATTTGTTGGAGGGAAAAGGTATTTGACTTGGGTCAAATCCCTTTATTTGTGAATAATAAATAAATAAATGATTTATTTATCATTTTAAGTGGTTGAAGGATAATCAAATAAATAATGATTTATTTAATTATTTATGGGTGATTTAGTCATATTTAACAAGGAATATTATTTAAATAAGATTTAAATAATTATTCCT
The DNA here is from genome assembly GCA_034641835.2 of Pinus albicaulis. Classification (NCBI taxonomy): domain Eukaryota; kingdom Viridiplantae; phylum Streptophyta; class Pinopsida; order Pinales; family Pinaceae; genus Pinus; species Pinus albicaulis. The sequence continues at coordinate 848,570,506 of CM076572.1, forward strand.
AGAAAATAATAAGATAAATAAATATTTATCTAATTAATTTCTTTGTTTTGGGTCAAACATGACCAGGAATAATAATTAAATTTTTGTTTAATTAATTATTCCTTGAGGAAAATCAAACAAATATAAGTTTGTTTAATATTTCCTTTTGGGGTTTCCTGTTTAGACCATAAACAACCTAATAAATGTGTTTTATTAAGTTATTTTACATAGTGAGAGCAATTTTACTTAGGGTAAAATTGGTCTTACATGGTGTACTTGGGTCCATCTAATGATAGTAGGTTAGATGACCAAAAAATGGTGTAACAGATTGCCCCCCAGCGTGCGAGTGTTAGGAGCAAATCATATGACCGAAGTACGTTGTAAGAACTCAATCACCGGACATCAAGGGAAGTCGGAGAAATGTGAGGTAGATAGTGTGCTGAAGGACTAGACCCTGAGGAGACGAGACTCGCAGGTGCAACAAGTCTCTTATTATGAGAGGGTACCTGTGCTGAAGGCGGCGGGGGAGGCATACCTATGCCCAACGAGACAAAGTACAAAAGAATAGTGTGTCCAGTAAACAAGGGACCGAACCATAAAGTACAGCTGGCATAATCATGAGCCAGATAAAAATACAATGAGGAATCCCACATACATGCTGTGCCTGGGATAACAGCCAGGACTTATACAATAATATCTGAGTACATGAGATACAAATACAACCCAAATGCCCCCTATCAACGGGGAAGGGCTCACAAAATCTAACTGATACAGGAAAATCAAAGAGATGCTGCAAGCAGCTAAGGCTGACATTATCAAATGTATGGAGCTGCATTGAAGGCTGCGAGGAAGAGGTCATCCGGGCATGTGGGGGGCTACCTGTAGGGCCACCCCCTCATGAGGGTTGAGACATACATCTCACACATACCCGGGAATCACCAAGAGCTGCTGCTGCATCACTGAACCATCAAGTATACGGATCTCGATCATGCTGAAAGGAGCTGGAGCTGAGAAAAAATCAAGTCAAAGGGTAAGGAGAAAGCCCTTTGCCTGATCTGAGGCACCGAACAAGAGCGAAAACTGGAACCAAGGTACACTACCCTCTAGACCAATCTTCTGGAATGAATGAGCTGATGTCGACAGAAGGAGGTCCACCATAGGTGAGGCAATGAGAGATCCTCAACTAAGGCGCGAGAGAAAATAGTCGAGTGACTGACAGACTAATACCAATGATGATGGTGAAATGGAGGGGATTGAGTAGCGAATGGACGACTTCCCTTGTTAGAGCATAAAGGGCAGGAATGACATGGTAGCAACTAACACAAGATCATGAGGGATAGGGGACAGTGGGACTGAAGGCCATAATGTGCGACACGAGAGAGGGACCAAGCAATGAAGGATGGAGGACTATAGCGAGATACAAAGGGACTCGGGATAGAATCCATGAATGCGGTGATGACTCAACTCGGATGCTATAAACAAGGGAGAATTGATGGTGCTGCCACACAGTAAAGGTCCAATGGGGGACCATAAAACATGAGTACAAGATGGTAACTCACGACGAACATCAACACGAGCATGGATAAGTATGGAGGCCAAATGGTGCCCCTAGTAAGAGTGTTGCAAGTGAAGAAATTCGATTTTGAGGAGGGTTATGGTTGAGGGGCATAGATTTCCCCAAGCATGGTGTGGTCATGCCAAAATGTATTTAGAAAAAGGGGAATCTAAACACATTTTAATGATGTGGCGTGCCATTTGTTTTCGTTATGGTTATGCAGTTTGAGAAAGGGAATGGAGGATTACCAATCTCTTTGGGTACTGCATATAGGAATCAAATGGACTTTAAGTTGCGGGGTTGGCATCTGGTGTCATTATCCCAAAAAGAGGATTTGGAGATAATGAACTGATGCTCGATTAGAAAAGCTATAGGTTGGTCAACAACAATGTCTAAGAGACGGAGTTGCTGATGTAAGATGAAGGAACGATAAGGGGTATCATCCCTAGAGTGATCTGAAGTGATATGGGACTCTAGAGGTTCTTCTAAATGTGGAATAATAATGGTACTAAAGTCGGCACGACCAGATACACTAGGAGAGTTGTGGAGAATTGCTTCTCTTGGTCTCTCAAATGTGGGTGCCCCCTTACCCAAACATTGGGTTTCAATGTGATGGCCACAAGGTGTATGTGGTGTGAACGCATGGGTTTGATGTAAGGGGGGATAGATAAAGTCAGGGGTGGGGGTTTCATCCATAATGTCGCCATCGTGATAGAAGATGGGGTGACTGGTGGAAGAAAGACCACCTGACGCGGCGAAGCTACCTGACTTATCATCATGAGAAGAGAGGTTCACATGCGCATCGTCACAAGGAGTGACGGAAAGGTAAGCAGATAAAGGATCTACCGATGTTGAGCCCAGGGTGATCGCTGAAGGAAGGTCAAGCGAAACAACAGGGGAGGATTCAGAGGGAATGTTCCCTGAGGGTCTCATGGATGATGATAGGTAGAAAATGCTGCACGAAGGCTCCGTCATCTCGACATCAGGAGGGGGAATGTCAATGGGAGCAGTCATGTCTGGTAGTTCTGCCAAAGAAAAATGCGCAAATCGGGGAGAGGTGGACTCATTGCGCTTGGCCTCGAATTGGCGGACCGCGGCTAAAGAGGTGCGGAAGTCCTCGAGGTGGGGACAAAGGTGGGTGTAATGGCCATGGAGATCGCACAAAGCACAGGAGTGGTTGGTGTGAATAGTCTTGGGGTTCTTGGTCGCGGTCGCGGAAGGAATAGAGGCTTCCGGGACCGTGGACTCAGGGAACGCGACATTAACCATGGGCTTGAGATGAAGCAATTCAGGACAGGTATGGGTGGCGTGACCGACAACATCACACAAAGCACACTGGATGGTATGCTTTGGAGGCCGAGGAGGGGCAGGGTTTGTCGGGGCAGCCTTGTCCTTTGATGCCCCCTTGAGAGCTTTGCCCTTCTTACCCGAAGCGATCGCAACAGGAGGTGGTTCCTGTTGAGGTGACTGAGGCACTGTTGCAACAGGAGAAGTCATGGGGACCGATTGAACCGGGGTCAAAGCAATATAAGGTTTGTGTTGACCAGGCAGGGTTGCGGCTGGAGGATCATGGTACCAGACGAGAATCCCAAGGGTCAGGTTAGGAAGAGAGAAGGTGGCCATGACAGGTACCGTGTACACTCCTGGTGGGGGAGCTAGGAACGGTAAATGACCAGAGGGGTAATGGCCAAGTGCGACGACTCCTAAATGGCTAAGGCTTGGAGGAACTGTTCTAGGAGGGTAAAGAGGCTCATGAATACCAGCTGCAGGTGAAGGGCCAGAAAGAGGAGGTCCGGCTGGCTGAGATGAATGTCTAGGAGCGGGTTGCGGTGGGCGAGGTTGAGTCTGAGGTTGCTGACTAGCCGAAGCGGGTCGCTTAAGGGCAGCCCGAGACGATTGCATCATGCAAACATTCGATAAGCTGGGATCAGAGATAGGAGGAGGAGGTAGACCAGGGAAAGTTCCAAGCAAAGAGGAGTCTTTGTAGACGCCGGGAGAGACACTGGTCAAGGAATCGACGGTTTGCTTATTGACTACAGAAGAGATGGTCGTCTCAGGGGAGGTCTGAGATTTTGGCTCATGATACGTCAACTGGTCGATGGTGACTATCTTTCCATTGTGAGGAAAAGACATCTTGCGAAAAACCGCGGAAAAGACAGCAGACATGGCATAGGTGTAGCTTCGCCCCAATAGAATGTTGTAATCTAGAGGGGCGTCGATGACTTCGACGTCGACACAAACAGTCTTGCCCGCAAGAGTGATAGGACAATTACGGAAGAGGCCAATGGGCTGGGAGGCGTGGCCGTCCCACGCTCGAAGGGTGATCGTGGAAGGGGCCAACTCAGGAGATCCGAGTTGCTTCCAAACCAAAGCGGACATCACACAGGTGGATGCCCCCTCATCAATTATACACCGAGAAACGTTAGCGTTCCGGATTTTGACTGGAATTTGAAAGGCAACAGAAGCAGGAAGAGGGGGATGTTCTGATTGATGGGCGTCGAAAACAATCATTTGGTCATCAGCAGGATCTACAGCACCCATGGCAGATAGTAGAGCCTTCTTTTGAGAAGGGCACGACTGGAGGAGTTCCAGTGTTGAAATGACAGCAGGAGATTGTGCCAAATCATCTACGATGCTATATGAACCGACTCGACCCAGACGGCGTTTCCCTGCTGCGGCACCAGGTATGAACCTCGACTTTGGGCGGAGGATACCATCGGAGCCATTGGATGTCGAAAGAGGCTACGCCAGACCCTGAAGAAGATCAGTCTCGATGGGAAAGGTGTTGGGTTCTCTCGGCACTTCGGATCTGGTATTTCTCTCTCCTTTGTTGGTGTAAGGAAAACCCGGACAAGATAGAACTCAAGGGAGCTCACACGGCAAATAATGTTGGAGAATATGACAATGATAATGGCTCAAAGAAATCGGACAAGAGTATAGATCCAGAGTGATCTAATAGGCAACAAAAGGTGAATAATGGTAGGAGAAATCCTCCTATTTATAACAAAATATTCAGTCATTCTAGATCTTGGTGCATGATTAAAAATAACATTAACCAAATCTAGATCCACCTTTTATGGAATATTTTATTATATTTGTTTGAGGGAAAAAGTATTTGACTTGGGTCAAATCCCTTTATTTTTGAATAATAAATAAACAAATGATTTATTTATCATTTTAAGGAAGTGGTTGAAAGATAATCAAATAAATAATGATTTATTTAATTATTTATGAGTGATTTAGTCATATTTAACAAGGAATATTATTTAAATAGGAATTAAATAATTATTCCTAGAAAATAATAAGATAAATAAATATTTATCTAATTAATTTCTTTGTTTTGGGTTAAACATGACTAGGAATAATAATTAAATTATTGTTTAATTAATTATTCCTTGAGGAAAATCAAACAAATATAGGTTTGTTTAATATTTCCTTTTGGGTTTTCTTTGTTTAGACCATAAACAACCTAATAAATGTGTTTTATTAAGTTATTTTACATAGTGAAAGCAATTTTACTTAGGGTAAATTGGTCTTATGGTGTACTTGGGTCCATCTAATGATATTAGGTTAGATGACCAAAAAATAGTGTGAGATGTTCAGTCAGCATGACGTGAGGACATCATCTGATCTTGTCATAGCACACATCACAGTCCATCTTGTCGTCGTGTGAGAGACCATGAGATCATTGGCGAGAGTTGGAACTAGGTTGTTGAGCATTGAGAGGGAGAGAGACGATTGGTCTCTACTTATGAGCTATCCCAGAAATATGGTTGAGAGCGGAATATTAGGGCTGGGAACGGTTGACCGAGGCTGCTCAGTTTGGTGGGACGAGGCAGCAGTAATTTTGAGGAGGAAGGACTTTGCTTCATTTGCAAAGAACCTTGGGGGCCTAATCACTCATGTTTGAGAGATGCAGATGATGTGGCGGAGGTAGGACAGGAGGGCATTCCTTCCGTATGCCAGGATGAGGACTCTCCTTCAGATGAGTCCATAGGATCAGTTGAGGACACTTCTGGGGAGCGAGAGCAGTCATGCAGAGATGATGACAGTAGACTGGAGTTGTGTTCCAGTGTGCAGGGTGAGCAGTCACGGGACTCCACGGGAGATACTCTGGGTGAAGAGTCACTTGTGATGATTCGGCCAGAGCAGCATGTGATGGAGCCTAAGTCAGCAGAGGAGGACACTATTCACATCAGGCATGATATTCCTTTGGGGGAGAGCCAGATGAGCACCCACATTGAGCCGATGAGGGATATGCGGCTAACATTGGGGTCAACCATTGAGGTGGAGCAGTCAGATGCACTGACATCGAGTACGGTGACATGAGTTGCAGATCCATATCCTCTGGAGGCATTGGAGGTTGATGAGATTGTTCTGCAGGGGGCTAGTAGACAGCAGGAGCATGACATTCCTGATCAGGAGTGGAAGGAGCTGTTGGAGATGGTGGAGCATCCATCTGTGGGTCAACACAGGGATGAGGCGTAGATAGATGTACACGCAGTTAGCAGAGCTGCAGTATTTTCAGTGAGTAGCACTCTCCAGGAGTACATCGATGGGGCTTGCAGCATATCTTGCCCACTTTGGCCCATTATAGAGAGAGGGGCTTCCTTCTACAGGCAACTTTCATTGGCAAACAGGGCAGAGCAGTGGGAGTTGATTACGCGCTGGCGGCAACACTCTGGGCATGTTCCATATGCAGTTGTTGCTACCTTGGATTCTTCTTCCAAGATGGACTGGCGGGAGATCATGAGTTGGTACCCTCTTGATGGTACGGTATTCTTCGTAGGGAGCACAGCGGAGCAGGGGCCCTTAGACATAGTAGATGTTACAGATTCCAGTTGGCAGGAGGGCACGGGTCTTGTTTGCCGGCCTCCATCCAGGAGATTTCAAAAGAGCGGATGAGGCGTGGGATTGGTAAGGACTTGGATTGGAGAGAAGTAATGAGTTGGTACACGAGTTGATGGAATGACTTACAGTCCTTGAGGATCTGACGCGACAGGAGTCATGATCTTCACCTCTTGAAACATCAGTCATAACGAGAGGCAGTGTGCAGTGCAGTCCGAGCCGTGGACTTGGGTGATTGGCGATGATTGGCCATGGTGGCATTGGGATCCGGGAGGATTGTTTGTTGACCAGGACAGAGAGAGATCAGTTTGGGATCCCGGCATTGAGGGATCTGTTCCGAGAGGTTTGACACAGGTGCATAGCAGCACCCAGAGGTTGGTATGGGATCCAGGCATTGGGTCTGAGATGCAGCGGGCCAACAGAGTGGCCCACATATTTCGATTGCTTGAGGGCAAGCAATCTTGGGGCGAGAGGTCTGTAATGTTCCCATTTTTGGTATCACCCGTGACAGGGCTAGGAGGGACTTCCAGAGTTAGGAGCAGATAGGTCACATGTACAGATTGGTGCTATCAGTGGGCTCAGGAGCTTTTCGGAGGAGTTTTGAGGAGTTTTCATGGTGTCCGGAGGCATTCGCTTGATATACTCCATCATCCGAGCAGTTTGGCTTTCATTCCGATACATTCCGATAACTTTTGGAATTTTGAGTTATTTATGGGCTTAACTCAGCTGATTATGCTCAAGGTGGCATTCCGAGAGGAATACACGATGGAACACCTTAGTGTAATAGCTCATTGGAACCGGGACGAGGAGACCTACACGATGGGACAGTTAGACACAGATTTCAGTGACCGGAGGAGGCGTGGTAGCCGATTTACCCTTTTCTGCATTAAAAAGGAATATTTTAATAAAAGGAAAAAGTGCTCCATGAATAAAATAATAATAAAATAATGCTCTAGAAGGCTCTAAGGGATCTATAAAAGAAAGGGAGGAAGCCATTGGGAGATATCTTTTGGAGTAGATCATTTGCTTGTGTATGAGAGGTTTGAGGACGTGGTTCTCTACTTCAGCCGTAGCCCCAGGACGGAAACCCTCGGGTGATTTGTGAGTGTTGGACGAAAACCCAACTCTCTTGAGGAGACTTCACTTAGGAGTTTCACAGAGCTTCAGAGTTTGGTGTGAGGATCATTCAAATCTTCAACTTGGGCTTCATCATTTTCAGTGGGTTCAGTGTCAGCTGTTGCCGGAGGGAGAGTGCAGCAGTTCAGTTTGTGGTCAGCACCGTTCAACAGCTTATCTTGGTGGCCAGTTTTCTATCTCAGCGCTTTCTGGGTCAGATCTATATGTAAACCCCTTAAACCCCTGTTTATTATCTATAATAAAAGCTGAGATTTTTCTTCTGTTCTATATGGTATTGGATTGCAGTGTTTCCTGTCTTTTAATTTTACATGGCAATCTTCTGTTGAATGATTGATTATTTTACGGCAAATTGTGGTATTCAGTATTTTTCTGCATTTTAGTTAAAATATCCCAACCGGGATATTGCAGTGGTATCAGAGCTGGTGATCTTGCCAGCCTGAGGGTTATTGCAGCTAAATGTCAAAGAAGGTTCATGATCAAATCACTGAAATTTATTTCTGGGGAAATGGTGTGAAATTATCGCCTAAGCATTCAACAGATCTCTTTTGAAATTGTTGAATTATCTGAACGAGAATTATTGATCAGGAATTGGAATTGTTGAAGGGCAGCCACTCACGTTCCACCTGAAACTCACATCTGGTGGAAGGGCAAAATTTCCAAAATTGTTGAGACACCTGAATTAATCCAAACGATAATGGCAGCCGTGGGAAATAATTCAAAGCCGTGGTAAAATCGTTTGAGCGGCCACAGTAAAATTCTAGTGAGCCGTCCAATATTGTCGAGTCGATTTATTTTTCTGTGGGCCGCCAAATTGAAGTCAGATTTCATTGAAATCAAGGTTTCGGGTTTCAGAAATTTGCTGGTGCACAAGATAAATCAAAACCGATTGTTCAAATTTCATGGCATCAGTTGGTTCTTAGTGGTTATTTTCGGATCATAGTGAAGGTTGTCAACGCAAACGTTGCATGGAGGTCGTGTTTTCTTACGGCAAGATTATGGGGGCTGCCAGCGTCATCAGCCTAGTCGTATCTACATAGGACAACCAGAAATTTGCAAGAATAATAAGTATCGTGGGGGTGTAGATAGCTGGCAACCGAATGAACTTTGGGTCGGGCCGAATCTGTTTACATCAAGGTACCATCTCGTTGGTGACAGCGACTGATCCAAAATCATAAACGACAGAGACTACACCAGTCTGGGCTCGTATAGTGGGGAACACGTTGATTGCAATTTGCAATACCTCTGCTGGGACCGAGTTTTTAGTTGACCAGTAAAGAATCGGGCCACGCTGTATATATCGCTATTGATGTTGCGCGATTGAAGGCGATTTGCCGCACATCGACGGATAACTACATTGGCGGTGCTGAAGTCGGCGGGTCAAATGCGCGAATGGCCACACGTTATTCAGCGTGAATATCGACACCGCGAGTAATTGCCAGAGCATCATGTTAACATGAGTATATGGGTCGTCAAGCAGATTTTGAAATTGGAACAGGGCATTACAGAGTTTGTTGTGGCTGTGAAGTAGAATGTGATGTTATCGTTGTCTGCAAAGGGGTCGCGAAGTGTGAAGGAAATTTGAAGTCATCAGTGTTATGGTGCACAAGCAGACAGGGGGTGTCGAATTGCGGACAAGTTCGTAAGGGCCAAATTGAATAACAACCAGAAAATAGAGACAATCTATATGTAAGCACTGGTCACTGTATCTATGTTGCACGACAGTGCTAAAGAACAATGATAATGGGCTGGCTGTGTACAGTCACAATTGCCGAAAGACGCTTCTGCTGTGATGACTGTATTCTTGCTCAGGAAGGCGGGGTATAATTCCCGAATGTCTCATTTAATTCTGAGAATGCCGATTCCATTTTCAATCACAGCGCTGCCAAAATATAGAACGCGGAATTAGAAGTGCGTGATTACAGTGGGAGCATCCACAGTGATATAGCCATAATTGTGGGGCCACGAAATATTTTTAAATTGACGTCTCTCTGCAAGGGCCGTGAAGGATCTTTGGAATTTAACGTTGGAGTTAGCGTTACTCGTGGTTTACTGTGCCAGTGTATTTCTGTTTTAGGACAAGTTCCTTACATTTCTGGGCGAGTTAATTTCTTGACAGAGCGACTTTGGCACAATAATTCCTTACTGAAAGACAAAGATCCACACTGCTAGGATAAAGACTGATTATTGGCAAACCTGAGCAGCATTTTGGGCGTAGAAAAAATTCTGGGCACTTCACTGGGCGAGGAACGATTATCTTGCACTAGTTGGGTCAACACATCAGTACCAGGTTCCTCTATAACGAATTTATGCTTTGCAATTAAGTTTTAATTGGTTGTATGAGACTGCATATCTGAAACATATATTTTTTTTGGGGTTGCTTATCAAAGATACAATTGGTCTGATGGCTGTAGCATCATATTATAGTGATTAGAAATTTATTGTCATCTAAAACATTGCCATTAGAAGCATTTTTATAGACAGGGACTCTCAGTCTCTGTATGCCTCATTACAGTTATAGAACTGAGTTAGTGCAATACTGAGTTGAGACAACTCAGAATTGCACATGCAACATTGTGCAAAGAATCTGTTTGCTAAAACACTTCACTGGAAAATATATAGCAAACTCAGAAATAATGTTCTCATGCAAACAATCAGTGATGGAGGAACTCATAAACAAATTGAGAAGATTGAACACAGAAATTAACCATGGCACACACTCAAAAACTAATCAGAACAACAGACCCTTCACTAAGAAGGTACATAAATTGCTCCAACAAGAGCATCCGAGGAATATACAAAAGGAGGAAGAAGTGGGAAATTGGCTGTATGTACAAGGGATGGAATTAAAGAGTGGAAGATCAGAAATTGACTTTCCCAGGTTAGAGGAGCTGGAATCCTGCCTTTCAAAGGTACAACAATCTGATTGGTGTTTGAATTGGGCTTTGAAGCCAGCTATGCTTGCATTAATACAAGCCAAATTCTTGGAACATCCAAGTGAGAGAGTCCAGCTGATAGTTGCCTCTTGTTTCAGCGATATCTTGAGGATAACAACACCCTTCCCTCCCTACAATGCTGATATTATGAGAAGAATTTTCAGATTGATAGTAGGAACCTTCCAGGATTTGGACACTTGTGCAGGGTCTACATGTGGGAGGAAGCTTAAGGTTCTAGAAGTCATGGCTATGGCCCGAACTTATGAGGTCATGTTCTATCTTGAGTGTGATGACCTTATTTTGCAGATGTTCCGATGCTTCTTTAGCATTAGGAAACATCATCCTGATACTGTCATAGTACACATGCAGTCCATCTTGTCGTCATGTATGAGAGACCCTGAGACCATTTGCCGGAAGTTGCAGACTAGGTTGCTGAGCATTTGGAGGAGAAAGCGGTTGGTCTCGCCTGCTGCTTATGAGCTAGCCCAAGGGCTAGTTGAGCAGAACATTGAGTTTCTCGGGAGACAGTTGACCAGGGAGGAGCGGCTCCAGTTCCGTCGGTCAGGCAGCAGAAATGAGCTGAGGAGGAAGGGACTTTGCTTCATTTGCGAAGAACCTTGGGGGCCTGATCACTCATGTGTGAGAGATGCAGATGAGGTGGCAGAGGTAGAGCAGGTAGACATTCCATCCGTATGCCAGGGTGAGGGCTCTTCTTCAGATGAGTCCATGGGATCAGTTGAGGATGCTTCTGGGGAGCGAGAGCAGCCATGCAGAGATGATGATGACAATAGACCAGAGCTGTGTTCTAGTGTGCAGGGTGAGCAGTCAGGGGACTGTATAGGTGATACTCTGGGTGATGAGTCACTTGTGACGATTCAGCCAGAGCAGCATATGATGGAGCCTGAGTCAGCAGAGGAGGATACTATGGACATCAGGCATGACATTTCCTTGGGTGAGATCCGGATGGGCACCCACATTGAGCCTATGATGGATATGCAGCTAACATTGGGGTCAGCCTTTGAGGAGGAGCAGTCAGATGCACAGACACCAGTTGCAGATCCATATCCTCTAGAGACGTTGGAGGTCGATGGGATAGTTCTGCAGGGAGCTAGGGGACAGCAGGAGTTTTACATTCCCGATGAGAGGGATGAGTTGTTGGAGATGGTGGAGCATCCATCTTTGGGCCGACACATTGATGAGGTGTCGATAGATGTACACGCAATCAGCAGAGCTGCAGTATTTTCAGTGAGTAGTACTCTCCAGGAGTACATCGATGGGGCTTGCAGCATATCTTGCCCACTTGGGCCCATTATAGGGAGAAGGGCTTCTTCCTACAGGCAGCTTTCTTTGACAGATAGGGCAGATCAGTGTGAGTTGATTACGGGCTGGCAGCGACACTCTAGGCATATCCCATATGCAGTTGTTGCTACATCGGATTCTTCTTCTAGGATGGACTGGCGGGAGATCATAAGTTGGTACCCTCTTGGTGGTATAGTATTTTTCGTAGGGAGCATAGCAGAGCAGGGGCCCTTAGACATAGTCGCTGTCACAGGTTCCAGTTGGCAGGAGGGCACCGATTGTCGTTACTTCAGGACTCCTTCCCGATTTCAGGAGAGCAGGATCAGCATGGGATTGAGTCAGGACCTGGATTGGAGAGAAGTGATGAGTTGGTATGCAGTTGGTGGGGGAGCATATGCAGTTACAGGTACAGCACAGCAGGAGCCCGGGAGCATTGATGCTTGTTGGTGGTCTTCACCTCTGAGAGCATCAGATATAGCTAGAGACAGTGCACAGCCTGAGCCGTGGGACTTGGGCGATGATTGGCCATGGTGGCGTTGGGATCCGGGAGGATTGTTTGTTGACTGGGACAGAGAGAGATCAGTTTGGGATCCCGGCATTGAGGGATCTGTTCCGAGAGGTTTGACACAGGTGCATAGCAGCACCCCGAGGTTGGTATGGGATCCAGGCATTGGGTCTGAGATGCAACGGGCCAACAGAGTGGCCCACATATTTCGATTGCTTGAGGGCAAGCAATCTTGGGGCGAGAGGTCTGTAATGTTCCCATTTTTGGCATCACCCATGACAGGGCTAGGAGGGACTTCCAGAGTTAGGAGCAGACAGGTCACAGGTACAGATTGGTGCTATCAGTGGGCTCAAGAGCTTTTTGGAGGAGTTATAAGGAGTTTTCATGGTGTTCGGAGGCATTCTCTTGATATACTCCACCATCCGAGCAGTTTGGCTTTCGTTCCGATGCATTCCGACAACTTTCGGAATTTTGAGTTATTTATGGGCTTAACTCAGCTGATTATGCTCAAGGTGGCATTCCGGGAGGAATATACGATGGAACACCTTAGTGTAATAGCTCATCGGAACCGGGACGAGGAGACCTACACGATGGGATAGTTAGACAGAGATTTCAGTGACCAGAGGAGGCGTGGTAGCCGATATACCCTTTTCTGCATTAAAAGAGAATATTTTATAATATTTTAATAAAAAGGGAAAAGTGCTCCATAAATAAAATAATAATAAAATAATGCTCTAGAAGGCTCCAAGGGATCTATAAAAGAAAGGGAGGAGGCCATTGGGAGACATCTTTGGAGTAGATCATTTGCTTGTGCATGAGAGGTTTGAGGACGTGGTTCTCTACTTCAGCCGTAGCCCCAGGACGGAAACCCTCGGGTGATTTGTGAGTGTTGGACGAAAACCCAACTCTCTTGAGGAGACTTCACTTAGGAGTTTCACAGAGCTTCAGAGTTTGGCGTGAGGATCATTCAGATCTTCAACTCGGGCTTCATCATTTTCAGTGGGTTCAGTGTCAGCTGTTGCCGGAGGGAGAGTGCAGTAGTTCAGTTTGTGGCCAGCGTCGTTCCGCAGCATATCTTGGTGGCCAGTTTTCTATCTCAGCTTTTCTTGGGTCAGATCTATATGTAAACCCCTATTTATTATCTATAATAAAAGCTGAGATTTTTCTTCTGTTCTATATGGTATTGGATTGCAGTGTTTCCTGTCTTTTAATTTTACATGGCAATCTTCTGTTGAATGAATGATTATTTTACGGCAAATTGTGGTATTCAGTATTTTTCTGCATTTTAGTTAAAATATCCCAACCGGGATATTACTGACAAGAACAATTTTTTGAAAGAATTTTTGTATTAATTGGGCACCTGGGAGGAAAACAAGAAGGCGTATCCAATTCTCCTCAGCGGGATGGGTTCTTGGAAGTCCTCAACACTTCAGATCTAAAATCTCTCTCTCTTGTTGGTGTAGAAAACCCACACAAAGAATGGAACTCAAAGGGAGCTCACACAGCAAATGGTAGAAAAATGTGACCAAGTGTGTAGATCCAGAGTGATCTAATAGGCAACAAAAGGTGAAGAATGGTAGGAAAAACCCTCCTATTTATAACAAAATATTGGGTCACTCTAGATCTTGGTGCATGATTAAAATAATGTTAACCAAATCTAGATCCACCTTTTATGGAATATTTTATTATATTTGTTGGAGGGAAAAAGTATTTGACTTGGGTCAAATCCCTTTATTTTTTAATAATAAATAAATAAATGATTTATTTATCTTTTTAAGGAAGTGGTTGAAGGATAATCAAATAAATAATGATTTATTTAATTATTTGTGGGTGATTTTGTCATATTTAACAAGGAATATTATCTAAATAAGATTTAAATAATTATTCCTAGAAAATAATAAGATAAATAAAGGTTTATCTAATTAATTTCTTTGTTTTTTGGTTAAACATGACTAGGAATAATAATTAAATTATGGTTTAATTAATTATTCCATGAGGAAAATTAAACAAAATGGGTTTGTTTAATATTTCCTTTTGGGGTTTCCTGTTTAGACCATAAACAACCTAATAAATGTGGTTTATTAAGTTATTTAACATAGTGAAAGCAATTTTACTTAGGGTAAAATTGGTCTTACATGGTGTGCTTGGGTCCATCTAATGATAATAGGTTAGATGACCAAAAAATGGTGTAACATCTGTCTCACTGCCACCCCAATCAGAATCTGTGAAGCCAATTAGCTTGACTTCCTTACTATCATACTTTAGGTAGTGATGTATAGTGCCACGAAGATACCTCAATATGTATTTGGAAGCTATCCAGTGATCATGATGAGGCTCCAATTGAGACTGACTAAGAATGTTTATTGCAAAACATATATCTGGTCTAGTGTTTACCAGATACATTAGAGAGCCCAGCAACCAACGATAGGAGGTAGGATCCACGAGACTTGAGTCAGAACCCCGCAACTTCTTGAGATTGGTGATCATAGGAGCAGTCATGGGCTTGGAGTCTATTATCCCGAATTTCTGCAACATTTTGATGATGTACTTTTCCTGCCCCAAATATATCTCCCTAGGTTTCTAACATACTTCTAGACCCAAGTAGCAGTGCATCAGTCCTTGATCCTTCATCTCAAATTCAACGGCAAACATCTTCTTGCATTCTTGAATTCTTTTCTCCACACCAAGGATGAATAGATCATCCACATATAGTAGAATAATGACAGGCTCATTCACAACCTTGATGTAGACATTTTGATCAACAATGTTGATTTAGGGTAGCATCGGATGTGCTCTAAGTATCAAATTTTGTGGAGAGACTTAGACACATGTATTCCAGATAACCCAAAAATCATTTGGCGAAATTCCACCTGAAGACAGTTTTATTTGATAAATTAATTATTTTTAATGGGACCCTAAGTTTAAATTTAGGAAATTAAAATAATTAATGGGTATTAATCTAAACTGAGGGTGTAACTTCTAGAAGAAGATAAGGATCAAGTCAAAATGATCTTAGCCATTGGTTATCTTCTAATCGGGGCCGTTGAATGTCAACGAGAAGATTATTTAAGGAAGCTTGAGGGTCATTTGGAAAACACATGAGGCAGATACTTAGTTGCCCGAGTAAGATCGATTTTCAGGAAGAAGAAATCGATTCAGAGGGAGAGTTGCAGGTGGAGAGAGAGAGGGTATCAACATCAGTCGGGAGTGCAAGAGTTGGTGACACAGTGAAAATAAGCGACAACGCAGAAGTGGTAGAGGGACAACGCAGTGCAGTGACGCAGAACTACGCAGTCCACACGCAGTGGTGATGTAGAGGAGGGAGCAAGGCCTCTCCAGGGATCAGGTTCTCATCAGAATTTTTGATAAATTTTCTCTAGTGTTATCATAGAGATTGCTCTTCATTACTACTAATTGTTCTTTGTATAAGAGATTTTTGTTGAAGAATAATAAAGTAGTCCTCATCAATTGCACCGGTTTTCCCACATTGCGTTTTTCTGGGGAAAATTGTCCAAAAATAATTGTGTCATTCTTGTTCTTGTATTTCTTTATATTTTTTCTCAGTATTTTAATTGTGAAGGCTGCAGTAGAATTTATTTCGATATTTACTAAAGTAATTTTTGTAAATAACTTGTTACTGGAATGATAAGTAGAAGAAATAATATCGTTCATTGCAGTTGGATTTCGATTTAGAAATTTTCACATGGTATCAAAGCTTGATTGGGCAAGGGTACATAAGAATTTGTGTTGAAGGGAAGCCATGGTGCTGCACTAGCAGCAAATCGAACCCCAGAGGGATTACACAGTTTTTCTGCAGAGACTGCCAGAGAAAAGAAATAGCACAATGGAAGATCATGACATTTCCGAGTTATCTTCCAGATTGGAAGAAGAATTTGCTTGTTTTTCGACTTCTACATCAGCCAATGATTGGTACATTGATAGCGGGGCTTCAGCTCATATGATTGGAGTACGAGAATATTTCTCGAGCTATCAAGAAGAACGAATGGACTTCCAAATTACTGTGGGAAAGAAAATGAAGTGTACCGCAGTAGGGAGAGGGACCATAGCATTTCAGACAGAAGTAGGAGATAGCCTCCGAACAACAAATGCGCTGCATGTGCTAGGATTGGGAATGAATTTACTTTTAGTGTCCTAGTTTCAGGACAAGGGATATGGTGTGTACTTCATTGGAAGGAAAGTATATGTCAAGCATCCAAGTTGGAAGAAAAAGACTCAAATTGGATCTCGAAGCAACATACTATATAGGTTGCAGCTTGAGCCTCCAATGGCACTGGTAGGCAACGATCTCAATAGTGAAAAGGACTTGAATGAGCTATGGCACAGACGAATGGGGCATCTACACCATGGAGCTTTGAGGATACTCAGAGAAACTGTTACAGGAGTTCCAGTCTTAAGTACCAAGCACGATGACGTATGCAGAGGATGCGTACTAGGGAAGTACCCTAAAGCAGCATACTCTAGAAGCAACAATAGGGAAAAAGGTGTATTGGGGCTAATACACTCAGATATCTGCAGGCCAATGTCTACTAGAGATCTTAGTGGTGGAAAATATTTTGTCACCTTTATTGATGATCACTCCAGGAAAACTTGGATCTACTTCTTAAAGACCAAGGATGAGGTCTTTGGTCGGTTCAAAGAATTTAAAGCTCTGGTTGAAAACTTGACAGGGAAGAAGATAAAAGTATTGCGCTCAGATAATGTTGGAGAATATACTGACAAGGACTTCACAAAATTCTGTGCAAGAGAGGGCATCAAAAGGGAATGGACGACTCCATATAATCCAGAGCAGAATGGAGTTGCAAAGCGGAAGAATAGAACTATTGTTGGGGCAACAAAAGCAATGTTGTATGACCAGGATTTGCTGAAGTTCTTATGGGAAGAAGCATGCAACACAACAGTGTATATCCAGAATAGAAGTCCTCATAGAGCATTGGGCAAGAGAACGCCCGAGAGTGTCTTCACAGGAAAGAAGGTGGAAGTGAGTCATTTCAGGATATTCGAAAGTGGCGTATTGTCACATTCCTGATGAGAAGTAGAGTAAATTAGATCAGATTGCAGAAAAGGGGTATCTAGTAGGATAAAATAAGACTTCGAAGGCATACATAATCTACATTCCGAGCAGTAGGAGGGTTGTAGTCAGAGGGGATGTAAAGTTCATGGAAAAAAGAGCTTTCAGGAAATCCCGAGTGATGCCTACTGGAGGACAGTCTAAGGATGTTCCTCTTGTACAATAGCAATAGGGGGAAGAATTGGCAGGTGGACAAACATCTGGATCAAGCACTCTAACTAGCACCATTGTTTCCTCAGGTGAGGGAAATCTAGGTAGTTCACAGCAGATGGGATAGTAGGAGGAGAAACTGATTGAGCCACCCACCACTAGTGGCAGAACTAGTAGAGAAGTATGCCAAACACTAAGGGGTGCATAGGAGTTTGTTGGAGCTCCTAGAACCGAGAAAAGGCAGTGCAGACAACCTAACAGATACCAAGTCTTGGTAGCACAGGTTGAAGAACCCTCTAGATTTCAGGAGGCCATACAACATCAAGTTTGGGTGGATGCGATGGTAGAAGAGTACAGTTAAAGCATTAAAAATGATGTCTGAGAAGTTGTACCTAGACAAGAGAATAGATCAGTTGTAGGTTTGAGATGGATCTACAAGATCAAGTATGTTGCATATGGAAACATATAGAAGTACAAGGCTAGGTTCATGGCCAAGGGATATGCACAGAAGGAGGGAATTGACTATGAAGAGACCTACGCCCTTGTAGCCAGATATACCTCCATCAAATTGTGTCCTTAGCAGCGTAGATGGGATGGGAAATTCACCAAATGGATGTCAAAACAACGTTCTTGAATGGGGTGATAGAAGAGGAGCTTTACATAGAACAACCTGAAGGCTTAGAAACGCATGAGAAGAAATCTCATGTATGCAGTGGAAGAAAGCCCATTATGGGCTCGAAAAGGCACCCAGAGCGTGGTATCGTCGGATTGGCAGTTACTTGCAGCAGTTGGGATTTGTCAAGAGTGATGTAGATCCCAATCTCTACTATTTGATGGTAGAGAATGAGCCACTAGTTTTGGTACTATATGTAGATGATCTGTTCCTTACAGGATCATCTAGGCTCATAAAGGACTACAAAAAGAACTTGGAAGCAGAATTCGACATGAAGGATTTGGGGTTGATGCATTATTTTCTAGGGTTGGAGGTATGGAACAAAAATGGAGAGATCTTCCTAGGACAAGGAAAATATGCCATAGAAATTTTGAAGAGGTTCAGGATGTAGGATTGCCGCCCCATGGCAACGCCCATGATAACAAACTGGAAGAAGATAGATGCATCGGGAGTCAAGGAAGTGGACCCCACCTTGTACAAACAACTCATTGGGTCACTTATGTATCTGGTCAACACCAGGCCAGACTTTTGTTTTGCTGTCAACACCCCTAGTCAGTTCATGGCAGAACTGAAAAGGGTACAGTAGGTAGCAAGTTAGGAACTAGGCACATTCTCACGTATGTGCGGGGAACAGTCGGATATGGGTTAAAATACACTCGAGGAGATGATGTCAGACTGAGCGGATTCACAGATGCAAATTGGGCAGGAAGTTCAGCAGATCGGAAAAGTACCACCAGGTATTGCTTCAGTATCGGATCGGGAATGACCTCCTGGTGCAGTAGGAAGCAGAAGTCCGTAGCACTGAGCTCAGCAGAAGCGGAATATATGGCAGCAAGCACAGTTATGTGCGAAGCTATATGGCTTAGAAAACTAATAGTGAATTTATTCATAAGAAGGATGGAAGTGACCAATATCTTCTGTGATAATCAAAGTTGTATTAAACCCTCTAAGAATCCAGTATTTCATGATCGGTCAAAGCACATCGACATCAAGTGTCATTTTATTAGAGATTGGGTTCAACGTGGGGTAGTACAATTGCAGTACGTTCCCATAGGAAATCAGGTGGCAAACATACTCACCAAAGCTCTAGGAAGGGCCAAGTTTGTTCACTTCAGGGAGCAGATGGGTATGGCAGAGAATTTGTTTGAATAGCTAAAACAGGTGATGTCTCAGCTACAGATGCAACATTTGAGAGGGAGTTGTAGTACGAATGCAGTGTTGGTAGTGGCAGTGTTAGCAGCAGTACAGTTGCAGCAGCAACATAATAGTTGGTGGATAGCTTTTCATACATCAACAACGCAGAGGGAGATGCTTCAGAGTCAGAGCAGTATGCAACAGAGTGTATTGCTAGAGCACATTCCTCGCTAAGAGGGAGTGTTGATTTGGGGTAGCATAGGATGTGCTCTAAGTCTCAAATTTTGTGGAGAGGCTTAGACACATGTATTCGAGATAACCCAAAAATCGTTTGGGGAAATTCAACTCAGAGACAGTTTTATTTGATAAATTAATTATTTTTAATGGGACCCTAAGTCTAAATTTAGGAAAATTAAAGTAATTAATGGGTATTAATCTAAGTTGAGGGTGTAACTTCTAGAAGAAGATGAGGATCAAGTCAAAATGATCTTAGCCATTGGTTAGCATGTAATCGGGGCCGTTGAATGTCAATGAGAAGATTAGTTAAGGAAGCTTGAGGGTCATTTGGAAAACACACTAGACAGATACTCAGTTGCTCGAGTAAGATCGATTTTCAGGAAGAAGAAATCGATTCAGAGGGAGAGTTGCAAGTGGAGAGGAGAGAGAGGGTATCAACATCAGTCGGGAGTGGAAGAGCTAGTGACGCAGTGCAGAGAAGGGACAACGTAGTGTAGTGACGCAGAACTGTGCAATCCTCATGCAGTGGTGACGCAGAGGAGGCAGCAGGGCCTCTCCAGGGATCAAGTTCTCATCAGAATTTGTGAGAAATTTTCTCTAATGTTATCATAGAGATTTCTCTTCATTACTGCTGATTGTTCATTGTTCAAGAGATTTTTGCTGAAGAATAATAAAGAAACCCTCATCTGATGCACTAGTTTTCCCACATTGGGTTTTTCCGAGCAAAATTGTCCAAAAATAATTGTGTCATTATTGTGCTTGTATTTCTTTATATTTTGTCTCAGTATTTTAATTGTGAAGGCTGTAATAAAATTTATTTCGATATTTACTGAAGTAATTATTGTAAATATCTTGTTACTGGAATGATAAGTAGAAGAAATAATATCAGTCGCTACAATTGGATTTCGATTTAGAAATTTTCACAAGCAGTACTCTTCACGAACCCAATTCTTAGGAGATATGCTTCCATTCTTGCATACCATGCCCTCAGAGCTTGCTTCAAGCCATATAGGGCCTTCTTGAGTCTAGAAATATGAGAGTCCCTACTATTCACTTCAAAGCCTTCGGGTTCTTCGATGTACACTTCCTCATCAATGGTCCCATTCAGAAATGCGGTCTTTGCATCCATTTGATGGATATTCCAACCCATTGTCGTAGCCAATGAAACCAAAGATCTAATGGTGGTATACCTTGTTGTGGGTGCAAAGGTTTCTTCATAATCTATGGCTTCCTTTTGAGAGAAACCCCTTGCAACGAATCTCGTTTTCAAAGCCTTTAGGTTGTTCGACGTACACTTCCTCATCAATGGTCCCATTCAGAAATGTCTTCACATCCATTTGATGGATATTCCAACCCATTGTCGCAGCCAATGAAACCAAAGATCTAATGGTAGTATACCTTGTTTTGGGTGCAAAGGTTTCTTCGTAATCTATGCCTTCCTTTTGAGAGAAACCGCTGCAACAAATCTCGCTTTGCACTTGTCTATGCTTCCATCAACAACGTGTTTGATCTTGTAGATCCATTTAGATGTGACAATCGATTTGTCACTAGGTCTAGGAACGATTTCCCAAACCCCATTCTTCATAATGGATTGATATTCTTCTTGCATCGCCTTTTTCCAAACTTCTTGATGAGCAGCTTCTTCGAATGTAGATGGTTCGACTTCACTTAACTTTTTCATATATGCAACATATCCAGAATATCTCTTCGATCTTTTACTTTCTCTAAAGGTTCCTTTCGCAGCTTCATGTCCTTCAACATCTTCCAAAGTATCTTTTAACCAATTTGGCCTTTTCCTTGTGGTAAGGATGATCACAGGTTGAATAGGCTCACTTGGTCCTTCTTTTTCTTCTTGATTTGTAGTAGGGTTTTCGTGGTGTACTTCTTATTCTTCGAATATTGGAGTTTCTTCATCATCAGAATCAATAGGAATATCCTTCGATTTCTTGTAGGCTTGATTTTCATCAAATATCACACCACTGTTTATTTCAATGTGTCTTCCTTGATGTAGATTCTATATGCTTTTGAAGAGAGACTATATCCAAAGGATATTCCCTTGATGCTTGTAGAATCCAACTTCTTTCGCTTTTCCTTTGGAACATGGATGCAGTCAGGGCTTCCAAAGATTCAGAGGTGATCCACACTTGGCTTCTTTCCTGTGAATACTTCTTCGGGAGTTATATTATTGATACTTCTATCAAGACTTATATTTTGAATGTATATGGCTGTCATTGCTGCAATAGGATTCCAGTTTTAGGAATTTTCACAGGAAACCCGTGATGAAGGATGATTCTGATGTTTAACTCTGATGAATCGTTATATCTTTGCTACCTGCAAAGATGCATGGAAACTATATGATTATGATTGGATGACTTTGGCACATGGACCAAAGAATTAATGATAGCAAAAGTAGCAGGTTGCAGATAGCTTGATGGTTTATGTTTTGGGAAAGGTCACTTTCTCGATATTAAGAGTAAGCTATGGTTGAGCTATGATGATTGGTTTGTGAAGATGCAGCTATTGATGATATTTGTTAGAGGGAGTTGAGTTTTAAAATGAAGATGGAAGACCTAGCCTTGATACACTACTTCCTAAGTTTAAAGGTCTGGTAAAATAGAGAAGTTGTTGATCTAGATATAGGCAACTCGTAGGGGTCCTGGTGTTATCATTAAACACCCGATTAGACATATACCATGCACCAACCAACACTGGTCCATCCTACTACTTATGATATGGGCTCCCCTAGAAAGGTATTGATCCGAGAGGTGGACTCCTCAAGGATCCTACCTACCTGCAGTTCTTTCAAACTACAGTTCTAGATCACCCCAATTCTCCCTTGGAGATATGTAGGCTATCTTGGCAAACTCCTCCTCCTCGATCCTTGGAGTTCCAGCCTGCGAATCATGTTTCTCGTCCTTGTACTTCTTCTTGAAAGGGCACTGAGTCGCGTAGTGACCCATATCACCACACTGTAAACACTTGATATTTGAGACATCCTTCCACCTCCGCTACTCTTGCTGCCCCTTGGATGCAAGGGCTGCATTCTCCTCCTCCTCCTCCTTGGGTTTCGACCCACTGCTGCTACTGCCATCAAGTTTGCACTTGATCATATCTCGGCTCATCTCTTCCTGCTGAAGAGCGACCCACATCTCTTCCCAATCAGTCAACCTTTCTCTGCCTAGGATGCTCTAGACAAAGACTTGCCATTCATCTGAAACTGAGTTCAGGGCCAATCTTACCATCTCTGTGGCCTGAGGTGCTGATCTGACAGCTGCGAACTGATCTTTGGTTTCTTGAAGCTTTGCAAGGAATAGATCAGTGCGTTCTCCCTTCTGCATCCTCATAGATCACATCTTCTCCTGCAAGTACATCTTCCGCTGCTCGGAAGATCCTTGATACAATGTCGCTAATGCATCCCACATCTCCTTGGCAGTCCCTTTTCCAGCGATGTGACATACTACATGATCCCTCACTCCGCCGAGGATCAAACGCTTAGCCTTCGCCATATTCTTCTTGTAGGCTTTCAATGGATTTGCATCTACGGGGACTGTTTATTTTTGGTAGCATCGGATTCTTGTAGGCTTTCAACGGATCTACATCTACGGGGACTATTGATTTTTGGTAGCATCGGATGTGCTCTAAGCCCAAAATTTTGTGGAGAGGCTCAAACACATGCATTACAAATAAGCCAGAAATTGTTTTGGGAAATTCCACCTTGAAATAGTTTTATAAGAAAAATTAATTATTTTCAATGAGGATCCTAAGTCTAACTTAAGAAATTAAAATAATTAATCAGTATTAATGTAAACTGTGGGTGAAACTTCTAGAAAAAGCATATAAATTCTAATATAATCTTAGTCGTTGATTGGAGATCTAATCTTGGTCGTTGATTTTTCAACGAGAAGGTTATAAAGGAAGACTTGAGGGTCATTTGTAAATTACACCGAGAGGATCTAGAGATCGAATTTTTTTGATGGAGCGGTGCTCGGAAGAAAATCAGATCTAAGTGATTTTTAATTGCAGTGAGGGGCAGAGTAATTCTGGTTGAAGATTTTCCTGAGCCGAGAATACATCGCGGAGAATACAGCGAGCAGATCAACATAGGTAGCATAGCAGCTACGCAAAGACATCGCAGTCCCACGCAGAAGCAGCGCTGCAGTCTTGAGGGAATCCGTAATTCAGCTGAGGGTTAGCGAGATCCAGCGTTGGAAAGCTAGGGTGTGAGACAGGAAGGGGCCAAAAGGGCAGATCCAGCCAGCTGAAGACCAGCTATGCTGTCCCCACGCAGAGTGACACAGTGACTGCACAGAGACTACCCAGCGCAGTGGAGGACTTGCTGTCCAGGATTTGTTGGTTAGTCGGGTTTCCAGATTTCAGTTTGAGGTTTCTCTCACTAACTGTTTGTCAATCATATTCTCTGCTGGGATTGCCAGAAAGGCCTCCCAGATTTGTATTCAGAAAATTACTACATAATATATAAATCCTCAGATCTGCTGCATCGGTTTTCCCGCATTGGGTTTTACTTTTTTGGGGGATGTTTGTGCAAAAATAACGGTGTCCTGTGTTTGCATTATTTTTCTTGCTCAGCTTCTGATTTCACATATTTATTTTAATGGGTGAAGGTTGCTTCTGTAACTGCTTTGATATTTTAAGAAGTAATCTTATAATAACTTGTTAAATCAAATTTACAAGTAGGAGAAGTAGTTCAACTTGTTGCAGTAAGGATTCTTAGATGTGGGATCTTAGAATTTTCACAGGGACAACCACAACATTCTCAATAAAGGTCTTGAGATCATACTCATCTAATAGACAAGTGATTCTTGCCTGCCATATCACATAGTTGGAGGCACCCTCCAACCGATCTTGATCTCTCAACCCATTTGCTGCCATCTCTACCGACTGAATAATGTCGAACTGCTTCCTCTCTCTCCTTTGCTCAGCTGCTAGGTTGGTCTACACACTCCCTGTTGGAGTTAGTGGATCTTCTCCTCGCTACTGCTGTTCAACAACTGATAATTAGAATTCCTTGGCTCATAATTCACTAAGGAAGAAAATTCCCTCAAAATGTGTCTTCTTCTTCCTTTTGACGCTTTTCCGTCCAAGTAAAATGTTGTAGAAAAACTGCCTCCCACAAGTAAACTGCTCTGCGTTGAATCTTCTGCTGCGCTGCTCCTTCTGCGACTGACAAATCACGAACTGGAAATCTTACCTCTCTGTCAACTCACTCAGAGAGAGATTTTCCTCGCGATTTTTTCCCTTCTGGCCTGGACTGTGCAATCCCTTGGGGATTCGATCTCCTGCCTATGCAGCTATTCGATCTCCCTTTTTCTCTTCAACGCTGAGTTCTTCCGTTCTACTCTCTTGCTTCACCTGCACTGCTCTGAAACCAATGACAACTTTGATACCATGTGAAAATTCCTACTCCCGAAATCCTATTGCAGCGAATTGATATTACTTCTCCTACTTAATAAATTATACAAGTTATTTATTGTGTTCTACAAGTAAATACTGAAGCAAATATAGTGCAACCTTCATTAAATACACTGCGGAAAATGAATTCTGAAACAAGATTTGAGCAAGAAAATTAAACACACGACACCGTTATTTTTGGACAAATGTCCCCGAAAAACTCAATGCGGGAAAACTAGTGCAATGGTCAAGGGTTTGTGCTATTAAGTAGAAGTTTTTCTAAATACAATTGGATCCCCAAATTTGGCTATCCACAGAGAATTAGTGAGGATTACCTCACAGTAACACTCGAGATCCGCCACTGACCCAACACTGAGTTGGACAGCCCCACGCAGCCTTTGTGTCACTCTGGCTAGGAACCGCGTCACCTCCTTTTGTTGGTCGTTCTGCTAGTTGGATGCTGATCTTCTGCCCCTCCAGTCTCACACCCCTGCACTCTGGCACTAGATCTGACCGCTCAACAAAATTGCAGATATCTTCAGAGGCTCAACATTGCCTAACGTAGCCCTTGCGTTGCCTCTTTTGCGTCCTCTTCTTTGCCTTCTTCGCAATGTATTCCCGGCTTAGGAAATATTTCCAACCGGAACTATCAATATCACTGCCCCTCATTGCAATCGAATCAACTTGATGATATCTCCGGATACTCTGCGCTGCTCACTTGAGAAATCGATCTCTAGCCTCACTTAGTGTGTTTTCCAGATGGCCATCGAAGTCCTTATAATATTCTCGTTGGATAACTAACGACCCAAATTAAAACATAATCAACTGCTTAGATCGTATTGACGATCTTCGTCTTTTTCTAGAAGTTTCACACCCAGTTCTCTTAATATTCTTTAATTATTTTAATTCCCTAAGTTTAGACTTAGGCTCCCATTAAAAATAATTAATTATTTTAATAAAACGCCATCTAGGTGGAATTTCCCAAAACGCTTTCTGGGTATTTTGGAATACATGTGTCTAAGCCTCCCTGCAAACTTTGAGACTTAGAGCACATTCGATGCTACTAGAAATCAACAATATATTATTATTTCTCTGTGATTTATTGTCATCCTTTGTGATATATTATAGTTCCTCTGTTCCTCTGCAATATGTATCTCGCTCCAATTGTATTGACATCATTTCATGGGTTCGATCTCTCTACAGTTTAGTGGTATCATTACATGGGTTCGATTTGATAGTTGAGATTTTAATACTATACATTGATCTTGCCCATACTACAGTGACTTTGTTCTTGATATACATTTTACAATGATCTTCTACAGTACCTATGTTAGACATCTTCTATGATACATGAGAGAGAGAACATGATATAATTCATGTGTCAGTGCCTCCATGTCAATCCTAATTTAGTGAGGTTTTTATTAATGATATATATAGATGCGGTGACCTCAGCATCTTGATGTAAAGACATAAATAAGGGCTCCTTCATTGACAGTGTGCTTTTCTCATGAGCAACAATGTGTGTCAGATCAAAACCCTTGATGGCAAGAATGATGGATAGTAGGTGTCAGATATGGTGGTGTGATTTGGCAGCAGCATTATTGGATTATTGAATGTCAGTTCACAGACATAGTTGTGAATTGACCAAAGTAGGCCCTGGGTGGCCTGATGTTATGATGTAACTCTCTATGGATGTATTTTGTGTCTAAGTTGAACAATTGATGAATATCTAATAGAAGAAGAAGAATTGAATTTTGGGTTTTGCCCCTTGGGTTTTGGCCTAGTCTCTCTTTTGTGCATGTTTTTCTTTTGTTGATCTTTTCTGTTCCGCTGCAATGTTAATGCTATTGTTCTTTATACATAATCGTTGATGATGTTATGATATAATGGGGCGAATGCATATAATGTAATTATCCAAAGCAAAGAAAAATATAGCCCTAAGGAAAATTAACACCTTTTGACTTCTCACAATAACATTCGACTCAAATTTGTCGAATCATTATTATGCCTGCAACAATTTTCTAGAAATTTTGTAGGACATTTACTACATGTGTGATAAATTTGCAAACAATGATGAGCTTGAAACTTGGACATAAAAGTTTTCTTTAGCAACGATCTGGCTTCTTCGACAAAGATATATTTTTTGCAATAAAAATTGGCTTTGGCAAAAAAATTTGGCACATTCAAAATAAACCTTCGAACCTGATTTTTCAAAGATAACCCATGGCTGATAAGAATTTGACCTTTCCAAAAGCAACTCGATCTACAATAAAACCCTCAAGCTGGTAAGAAAACTAGCTCTAATACCACTGTAATATGCCAAATTATAAATTACTAAGGTTTTACCAAAAATTCATTAAGCCATAAAATTTCTTCTTGAAGCCTCGCAAAATCACACATTTGCATTATAAAATTTGTAACACAATGAGTAAAATTTTGCAATAAAACGAGAAACGCTACAATAATACGGAAAATGGGAATAAAGAAATTTTATTATATACTAGACAATATACATATAATCTTGTTGTGGGATATCACTGCGATGACGACCATTGGAAGATCTGCTATGATACTGGATTGGACCTCCAAAATGAACTGTGATTGATAAGCACTACTACAAACTTGCTCTCCAAAACTCTATTGAAGCACCATGCAATTTCAGGGTAAAATCTCCTCAAGAGTATTGGGTTTTCGTCCAACACACAATAACAAACTCGAGGGTTTCCGTTATGGGGCTACAAAAGTTGGGAAATATGTTTTCCAAACCTTATCAAATAGAAAATACCAACAATCCAAGATGTCCTCAAATGATCTCCTCCTTTCAAAATCCCAATAGATAGATCTCCAATCTTCTAGAAGTATTTTATTTTATTATTTTATTATTATTTTAGAAGCTCCCCCTTGACTTCATCTTAAGTGACTTTTAATTTATTTAAGTCACTTTTGGCATTTTCCTCTTAATTAATCTTTTCCCCTTTTAATTAAATGACTAATGAAAGTAATTTTGATCTGATAAAATGGTAACCATACTCTCCTCTCCAGCCATTGGAAGTCACTTCTCAACATCCCATCCTGTAGATCGTCTCATTCCCGTTCCAATGAGCTATTACACGAAGGTGTTCTGTTAAATATTCCTCTGGAATGCCACCTTAAGCATGATTAATTAAGTTATGCTCAATAATAGCCCCGTTTTACGACAACTATCAAAAAGCAACAGAACCAGAAACAAGTTGTGCATGCTGCTCATGATTATGAGTAAGCCAAGAAAACACTGTCAAATCCCATAAAAACTCCTCCAAACTCCTCCGAGATTCCTGATGAAATAATCCTGCTCTCGTGACGTGGCCATCTCGTGCCCTAGAAATCCACCCTGGCTATACTATAGAGGAAAATAAAAACGGGGATATTACAACTTTCCTTTGCGTTGATGATGTGGATTATAATATATATGGATGATGTGGATCTAGGCACCACTACGAAGAGAATCCCTGAAATGTGCAAGTGCAGGAACAAAAAATAATAGGAAAAATCGTAGATAATTTCTGGGAAGTTAAAAAATGGACAATTTCTGGGAAGTTAAAATGGACGCATTATGTAGGATTTCCTTTGCATTGATGATATGGATTATAATATATATGGCTACAAAGAGAAATTTTGAAATACGTGAGTGTTGGAACGAAAAATAACAGGAAAAATCGTAGTCTCCATATGGAATGTGAATTGAGTGGCTTACTCAAAGTATGTGCAGATCTGAGGTATTTGATGAGTGAAATTTATACCGTTGTGGAAAAAGTCACGATAAAATTGGCAAAGTCCAATTTTTTGGGCTAGTCGATTTTATCCGTCGACTTTTTGGTGAATTTTTCAAAATTTGGGTGCTTTTGACATTTAGGGTACTTGGAACCCGATAATGGGTACTTGGAACCCCAAAATCGGGTTTTTTAGGGTTCTTTATTGAACAATTTTTGAAATAAAAATTTAAATATAAAAATATTGTGGAATGTCAAAAGTAGAATACATAACCTATAAAACCTAAAATCGCTTCACTCTTCGAATAATGACATTTCGTTTGAGACAACCATTCGGTTTGACTATTGAGACGACAAGCATTCCCTGGTGTGTTTGGGGCATTCATTGGTGTGTGTGTAGGTGACTGGAGGTTCCCATAGAGACGCAATCCATAGAGATCCAATCCATGCTTGAAGATTCACATGTAGCTCTTGAAAATTCACCATGCGGCATGAATTAATTCTAATTTCTGTGTGTTCAAACTTCACTGTTTGCATAACAAAATTAGTAAATTAAAATTCTATACTAAATAGTAAATCGACCTGTTGACCACTCTTTGTCAACGACCCCATAGTAGTACACCCCATTTTTGCAAATGGGATTCATCATGTTCGAGGTGTTCACACCATTCAGATTCCATTATCAGGCGACAGTTTTATAAATGATGTAAACCCATTTTGCATGCTTATGATGTAAATGATCTAAGTAAGGCCATCATGTATGTAGCAACCTAGGTAAGCCTAGTATTTTGGTGACTATTTCTATCCTAGGAGGTTTTTTGTTTCACTGATTCATTTGTGTTTCTCGACAAATGATTGGCAGAGTTTTTCCCCTCCAGCCTCACCCCAAAGCTAGGATGGATTTTGTCGTCAAGATACTAAGTGAGCCCTACTGTTTTTTATCGAGTCTTTGTAA
The DNA here is from genome assembly GCA_034641835.2 of Pinus albicaulis. Lineage (NCBI taxonomy): Eukaryota > Viridiplantae > Streptophyta > Pinopsida > Pinales > Pinaceae > Pinus > Pinus albicaulis. The sequence goes on from CM076572.1 coordinate 848,600,158, forward strand.
AGTAATATGGGAATGATTCTAGCTAATTGGCTAGATATTTTTAATACAGATTACTAGGTCTACTAGATCATATTTTGAATCACAGAATTGGGTAGATTATTGAGGATCTGTTGTGAACAGGTGTTCCCCTCATGGTTAATGTATTAATATTATGTAAAGAGGTTTGGAAAAATAATTAATCCCCTCATGAGTCAATTAATTAAATTTTCTGGCCAAATTATATTAAAAATCCTAAGCCAAAAATTTAATTAATTTTATGTCTTAGGTAAAATTATATTTTTCAGAGGAAAAATTCGTGGGTCCCTAAAAAATAAATTTTTAAAGGTCCTAGGCTAAGGGAATATTGAAAATTTTGAGAAATTTTGGACCTTTGGGCCTTGGTAGTGAAGTCAAAGTCAAATTTTTGAGGCAATTCAAAAGAATTCATTGAAAAATTCGAAATTCCTCAAAAACTTATAATTTCGACGGATGAGATTAAAAGATAATCAAATCTTTTTCGACGGTCTTGATTACTTGACTGGGATCAAGTGAACTAGCCTTTGGAGGTTTTATCTATAAATTAGAGGTCAGTTTCAGTCTGATATTTCATCCGATCTCTTGATCATGCACTAGCTCTTGAAGCTCTCCTGTAATATTTTCTGGAATAATACAAACGAAGTCTTTGGGGTTTTATTTGATGGTCATGTTCCTCTTTTGCATTTTATGGCAAACTTGTTCTTTATATTCTGCTGGTGATTATTTGAATGAATTGTTCATTAATGGATCTTGTAGAGTAATCTATTGCACATGTATCTTGCTTAGGTTACTGGATTTAGGGTAAGAATATTAATTAGATTGAGTTAGCAGGTATCTTTGACTCTTGAAAATTTTATTTTTTATCTTATTTTTCTATTGATTTAAAAATTTAACTTTAAGTGGGCAAATATCTTTCGGATTTAGAATTGGACGTTTGGGGAAGTCCTCGGCTAGACGCGCTGACTCCCAAGGAAATAAGATCTGAAGAGCCCTTCGGACCTAATTCCTCGGGCTTATCTTAAATTCTATTTTTTGCAGGGCTTTACCTAGGGCTTGTGCCTCTCTCTTAAATTTTTCTTTTCTAAATTGTGTTAAATGGTTTAAATCTGGCCCCGAAGGGCTTTGATCTAACTGATCTGTAAAATAGCATTGTAGATTTGTAAATATCGTTTATTTTTGTACTCACCGAGGTTTAAGGGTTTTTATTTACTGTGCATATATTGGGTTTTGTGTTCCTTGTTTTCTGATTCTGTGCAGGTTTTATTGGGAGATTTTCAAAAAGTTTTTAGATCTGAGCTAGATCTAGGCTATGGAGGGTAAGATCTGGTCACAGGATCGGATTTGGTAGCAGATCTGGGTAATATTTCTCCTCAAGGATTAAATAATTACGAGTGCATTTGTTTTAAATCGAATTATGTTAAGAAAAAATCAAAAAATCTGTGTACTGGTGCGCCTGCGTTGTGTGTCTGTAGCTACTGTCTTCACGCATCTCCATCATCGGCTCCCCACGCTGCCTTTTCTCCTTCAGCTGCATTTCCTCTACCCCTAGTCTTTGTCGCAATCCATCTGTAGCTCCATCACGCATTCCCTGCTTTCCTTGCTTCTCCCTCTCCTCGATCCGCACTCCATCTTCTTTGTCTGCATCCTTGACTCCCTGCACATTGCCCTCACCGCCGTCCATTTCCCTCACGCTCTCCCTCTCCATGTGCGTCCTCCCCTCACAAAGCCCTTTCCACTCCTTGTCCTTGCGGCACCTGCTCCATCTCACTCATCCTCTGTTGGCTTCTCCACGCCGCCTCTGCCATTCTCTCGTCTGTTTGACATCCTAACCTGCAAGTCGTCGATCCCTTCTGCTGCTGGCGTCGGCCCTCTCCATCACACGCTCGACCTTCCCTTCAAACCAACGCACGCAAACATCACACTTAAAATTTTTATTTTGATTTAGATTTTGACCTTAACGTTTTTTTTTTACTTTTCATTTTTTGGTCTTTCTTTTAATATTTCATTTTAATTTTCTAAAACATTAACATTTCTAATAGTTTTTGATTTTAAATTAACTTTTAAATTTTTTTTTTCTTCTAAATTTAAAAAAAAATCAAAAAAATATTCATTAACTTCTAGACTTTTCATTTTTTCTTTAGAGTTTTAGATTTTTTTTTTTTTTTTTCAATTTTGTATTTTCATTAACCTTTGATTTTTTGACAAATAAAAAATTAAAAAAGGCTCAAAACTTTAAATTTTTAACTTTAAAAAATTTTCCAAAATTAAAAATTAAAAAAAGTAATTTTTTTTTAGCTTTTGACATTAGGAAATTTTTTATGATATACACTTGGGAATGGTCTTGGATGTTAAAGAAAGGGAAAAATCTAAATTGTTCCATAATCAAAGGTTATTTTTTAATCATTTTTAAACATGTCCAAAGTTTGACTATAGGATAAATTTAAATTTCTGGATTGGAATTGCTAAGAAAACCATTTTAATTCGGAATTTGGAAGTGTTTAGCATTTTAATTCATGGTTCTTTCATGATAATATCTTTCGGAATTTAATCTCGCATTTGGGTTCAAACTATTTTTTCATGCTTTAGCATATGTTTGATTGATCATCGTTTAATTGGCTCTAACTGTGGTTTTGAATACTTGAATTGATATTAATTGCATAAGTTTGAGAGCTCTTCAAGTAATGATAAATCACATGTCTTTCTTTCCTAGATCGAATGCATGATATTGAAAAATTGTGAAAATGTTTTGTTCTTTTTGAGCTAGAATTGCATTGGAATCATGAGCTTATGCTTAATCGAAAGTTAAATCACATTGTTAAAAAGGGCTTATCTTTTAGTATGGTAAATTGAGCATTTAATTGAAGAATTGAATACTGTGGTGGTGGATTGGTATTTTCATAGTAGGATAGTTGCCCATTTTAGCAGCAGTTATCTATTAGCTACTTGATCCTAATTTCATAATGGGATAATTGACTCCTTAAGGCACTAGTTTCAAACTTTTAATCTAATTGAATCTGTTAAATCTTGTTGAATCTTAAACAAGTACTTGGTCGTTTGGCTGTGTCTCATGAATTGGTTGGTTTCCAACCAGTTCTCTTTCTTCCATTTCATTAGGGTCTACCCCACTTAGTCTACAAGGAGACAACTTAAATAGAGAGATTGGGGATCAGGGTGACAACCTCCGATCTGAGCCGTTGTCGCGGTTCCTAGACATTCTGTGCAATAACATTTTTTGGCACCGTTGTCAGGGATAGAGTTTTTCCGTCCTTGGTCTTAACGACATCTTCTAATCTTCTAATATTTTTTCGCCATTCATTAACCCGACACATGGCATAGCATTTTTTGGCATCATTTCATCTCTTCATCGTTTCATCATCGTATCTTTCGTCATATCACTAATCCTTGCATCTTCTCTTGCACCTAGACATTTCAGTTGGTTTCTTGTTTGGGTGGCGACTCCACTTATTCATCTATTTAATCCCAGACAAGAATCCCTCCCTGATATCCATCTGCTTCTTTCTACTAATTTTTTGGTTTTAGAATTAGGTCCATGTTCAAGTGGCGACTCCAATTCTCTCCAATTCTTTCATTTCTTACAAGAATTTCTGCTAAGAAGCTCCCTTCTTGTGGACCTCTTGACTTTTCTTGAACAAGGATCTATTTCTCTGACATCCATTTCGTTGTTCTATTTAAGCAAGTCATTTTTTTGATCCTCTTGATTTTACTTACTTTCAGGGTGCTCCACACCATTTCTCGTCTTCGGTCAGTCTGACTATCGATGAGGTGCCCTCTTTTAGTGGCAATAATGCTTTTACTGTCGAGGTTCACATTCAGAATTTCAACCTCTGTATAAGCAAATGTCGCCCATACTCTGATCATGAAGATGTGAAGATGCGGCTTTTCATTTTCACCTTAGCTGGTGATGCTTTGGAGTGGTTCGCTGACTCCTCCAAAAACACTTTTGATTTTTTCCAATCACTCATTGAGGCATCTGAAAATAAATATGGAGATAAAGAAAAGGTAAAAGCAAAATTTGAAGTATATGAAACTATAGAAGTTGAAAATGATTTCATCAAGGAATTAACTCAAATGGTTAAAGATATGCAACTGAATCAAGCTCAGGTAATTAAGAATATGGAGGCCAACCATGCTCAATTCATTAAAAAATATGGAACATAATCAAGAAAAATTAATAGCGGATCACACCAGGGAAATTAGTTCTATGCAGAGCAGGTTATTGGCCCTAGAAGAAAAGCATATCGAGGAAATGATGATCATGGAATTTAATCACTCTAATCAAATGGCTACCATGCAGCATCAGTTGATCACCATGGAAGAAAATCATGAGAAAGAGATGAACTACATGCAAAATTGCTTCATGGCCATGAAAGGAGATAAAAAACATGGAAACCGGTCAAATGTCTCTTCAGCACAGGTTATTCACTGTTGAAAAGAGTTATGTGAAGGAAATCAGTACTATAAAGGTTAAGCATTCTAATCAGATGATTATTATTCAGAATAAGTTGGAAAAAATGGAAAGATCATGTATACAAAATGTCCAACCCAAGTCAGAATTATCAACAGATCATAGGCCTCCTAGTTTTTTGAAGCAAGTTCCATCCTATTATGAGGAGATCATTTCTTCCATTGAAAAGTGGTTGATTGAAGGCAACTCCGTTAAAAAGAGGAGGGATTCCTGCTCGGGAACACCCTGTACTAAACAGCACTGCAATCTTAGCTAAACAACTCAAGAATGCATAGAAATGTCCTAAGACAAATCTAGATCTAAACAGATCAAGAAATGAATAATCCAAATCATGCCCTCTATTATGCCTTCACTTTCATTATACAGATATGAGCCTTCCATAGCCTAGGCCCACTCCAAAACTGCATTGTACATGTGGACACAAGTCTCCATGGTTGACTGCGTTGTTTCTCCATGTCCTCCATCATATTCATATGGGGTGATCACCCTCTCCGTCATGTGTGCATTAAATGCATCACTTCCTCCACTGACTTATCATAAGTGCTCTATGATCTTCTTTGAATGCACTATGATCTCAGTTGACCTTATCAAAGATCCTCATGATTTTATATTTAATATCCATGATTTTATTTGACTGTTTCATCCTCCATAATCTATCTCATAAATGAGACATGATCTCCATTAATAGAGCTGCTCCACTAATCCATGATTTTAGATCTAGATCTAGAATATCCACATACACATAAAAAGTGGATTTTATTCATCTTTGAGGATTATGGGTCCCTCCACCCTTTTATTTACTTAATTAATTAAGTTTATTAAGAACTCTAATATTCCAAATATCATGTGAAAATTTGGGAATATTAGAAAGATAGAGGTTATGATGTTGTTTTCAGTGATGGAAAAGCTTTCCTGCGACATAAAAAAACGGGTCAAACCAAGAGGATAGGGATTCGAGTCAAGAATCTCTACAAGCTGGAGATAAATGGCTGCGTTGCAATGGTGGGCAAAGAAGAAGAAGTGGTGAGCCGAGATGAGGGCGAATTATGGCACAGGCAATTGGGCCATCTTCACCATGGCGCCCTGAAGATTTTGCAGCAGATTTCTACTGGACTTCCCAAGGGTACACTTGCGCAGATAGATCAGTGCAAGGGATGTACTATGAGTAAGTTTGTGACGACCACCTTTCAGGAAAAGGAGAACCGTGCTTCGGTGATCCTAGAGAGAGTTCACACAGACTTGTGTGGGCCATTCTCGGTTGCTTCAAGAACAAAACACAGGTATTATGTTATTTTGTTGATGACTATTCTCGAGGATGCTGGATCTTCTTCATGCAGAAGAAAGATCAAACATTCTCAAAGTTTTGTGAGTTTAAAGCATTGGTGGAGAAAGAGTTGGGGAAGTAAGTGAAGGCTTTGCGGAGCGATAATGGTGGTGAATATATCTCGAACGAATTCAAAGACTTCTGTAGCAAAGAAGGAATTAAAAGAGAACTCATAGTGCCTCATAACCCACAGCAAAATGGGGTCGTGGAGAGGATGAACAGAACGATCATGGGTGTTGCACAAGCTATGCTGCATAATCAGGGCCTACCAATGCACTTGTGGGCGAAAGCATGCAACACTGCGGTTTATGTGCAAAACTGTTGTCCTCATAGAGTACTTGGCATGAGTACACCTGAAGAAGCTTTCACTGGTAAGAAACCGGATGTTTCTCACTTTAAGATTTTTGGCTCATCTGTTTATGTGCATGTGACCAAGAACACCAGGAAGAAGCTGGAGCCGACTGCTGAAGTTGGGATATTTGTGGGGTACACAGAAACACCCCATAATTATCATGTGTATTTTCCAAGCAGTCGAATGACTGTGGTGCGACGGGATATAAAATTCAATGAGGAGAAAGCCATGAAGTTGTCGCTTGAGAGGGAGCTAGACTTGCATGTAGAGGAGGAACTGCTTGTTCCCAAAGATGAGTCTCTAGATGTGGATTAGCCACAAGAGGAGGTTCATGAAGTGGAGGAGTCCACTAATGCAAAGCCAAACATCATAACTGACAGAAGGCGTACCACAGAAGCTGAGAGGCTGAAGCTTGATGCGGCAAAGAATGTAGGAGTTCCTACTTCACAACACAGACAGAGACAGTCTCCTGACCGTTTCACTGGATACATGGCTCTCATGAGCAAATGTATTGTGACTGAGCCATCTTCCTTTCAGGAAGCAGTGCAGGAGCCCACATGGGTAGATGCAATGGTGGAGGAGTATGATTCCATTGTCAGAAACAGTGCTTGTGAAATTGTTCCAAGACCGGTTGATAAATCAGTGGTAGGTTCAAGATGGATCTACAAGGTAATGCAAGCTGCTGATGGGAGTGTTGAGAAGTACAAGGCAAGATTTGTGGCCCGGGGCTTCTCACAGATCGAGGGGATTGATTATGAGGAAACCTTTGCACCTGTCGCATGGTATTCCTCCATAAGGACCATCCTTGCTCTCTCAGCGCAGATGGGTTGACACTTTCATCATATGGATGTGAAGACTGCATTCTTTAATGGGATCATTGAGGAAAAAGTGTACATTGAGCAGCCTGAAGGATTTGAGATCTTCAGCAGTGAGTCACATGTGTACAGACTTAAAAGAGCGTTGTATGGGCTGAAGCAAGCACCCCGTGCTTGGTACACTCGAATCGACAACTATTTCACTGGACTTGGCTTCACCAAGAGTGAGGTGGATGCAAACCTATACCAGATTGTGGTGGAGGGTAAGCTTTTAATCATTGTTCTTTATGTTGATGATTTAATATTGATTGGTGATGAGCAGCTGATACACTCATGCAAGCAGGACCTTGCAAAGGAGTTTGAGATGAAGGATATGGGCGTCCTTCACTATTTCCTTCGATTGGAAATATAGCAACGAGAAGGTGAACTGTTTGGGTCTCAAGGCAAGTATGCAAGGGAGATACTCGGTAAGTTTCACATGGAGGACTGCAAAACCATGGATAATCCTCTTCTTGGAAACTGGAGGAAAGAGGACGCTACATTTGTAGAGGCAATGGATGCTACTGTCTATCGACACTTGGTGGGTTCGCTCATGTATTTAGTTAATACAAGACCGGACATATGCTATGCGGTGAACCAACTTAGTCAAGCGATGGTTAAGCCTACCATGCTCTTTTGGAAGGCAGGCATGCATGTCCTGAGACATCTCAGGGGCACATCTGAGTATGGCTTATGTTACAGACAGACGGATGAGGTGAAGTTGCATGGATTCACGGATGTAGATTGGGCAGGCAGCCCAACAGACAGAAAGAGCACATCAGGAGGGGTTTTCAATATCGGATCTACAGTTGTTTCTTGGTACAGCAGGAAACAGATATCCGTGGCACTCAGTTCAGCGAAAGCGAAATACATGGCAGCAAGTCAAGCTGCATGTGAGGCTATCTCGATGAGGAAGATCCTGGTTGGTTTGTTCGGTTCTCATTTAGATCCTATAGTGATTCATTGTAATAATCAGAGTTGCTTTAAACTCTTGATTAATCCTGTGTTTCATGATAGATCTAAGAATATAGATATCTGGTATCATCATATCAGAGATTTTGTGCAGCAAAAGATCATGTTGCTTCAGTACATTCCTACAGAATATCAGGATGCAGATATTCTGATGAAGCCACTCACCAAGAGCAAATTCGAATACCATAGAGGCAGGATTGGGGTGAAGGATAATCCCTTTCTTGTCGAGAGGGAGTGTTGAGATTCAAGAAGATGATGATCCTAGTGAAAATTAAGCCCCTACACTAGGTGGGGCCCGCAGGCTATTTTTAGGTGATATGTCTATTTTTAGAATTTGGATCAAAGTCTATTTTTAGCAGTAATCTATTTATAGATGATTGAGCAAATTATATGGATGGATGGGCGTCTATTTTTGGAATGTATGTGCGAAGTTTCGTGGAATGCATATCTAAGAATAGAATGCATGTCGATTATTGTTAGCTCTTAACAATAATTAGACAATAAATAGTAATCTATTCTCTTGAAGCACTTGATTTCAGTTAACTGATGTGGAAAACCAGTTAACTGAAGGAATTTCGAGTTCAAAGGTTGGTTGGTGGGACATGCTAGTGGACTTCGTTGTAACTGAGTGATACAAAGTTGTAACAGAGTTGGATGTGTAGTTATGTGGGTTGTAAAGTAGTTTAACTCAGTTGTGCTAGTTGTAACTAGTTGTAACTAAAGATACACTAGTGAGAGATTAGTGAATTAAATATTAAATTAATTCACATGGAGTGATCTCACATGCAACTGAAGATTTACTACTGTTAACTACATGCATGCCAGATCTAGTGGAGACCTAGTTGAAAGATAGGTGAAAGGGATAGTTTGACTATTAGTGGTGACTATAGTGGGTGCATAAGTGCAACCAAACACACATTGGAGATGCCAATGAGGATTGCGCAGTAAAGGCAAGGCAAGATCGAATTCATTCAGGGATTGTGATCAGCAGGGATTGCACAATGGAGGCAGGTTGTCAGGAGGCAGTAAATTGGTGCATGTTTATGCCAATTTTTGTATGACAGTATAAGACGATTTTATATTGTACTGAGAGCTCTTGGATCAGAGTTTTGTATGAGATTGTTTCATGATCCATGAAATATACATAATATATGATATTGGGGTTTTTAGTTTTATGCTTTCCCTGTAAAAACATCTGAGTTATGTGTGATTGATCTTTCTTCATGTGTTTGCAATTGGCGATTAGATTTCCGCAAAATTTAAGTAGAAGGATTCTGTATTTAACAGTGGCATATAATTGTTAGATCAGGAGAATCCGGCAATACATAATTGTATTAAAAATTTCTACAGCTGCTGCTGCTCATATCTTCTGCTGTTGCATCGCTGCTACTGTTGCTAATTGCAATAGAAAAACATCCGAAATTTGGACAAGTAAGTCTACCACTGAAGAATGAGACTGACTGTTGCTAGTTTATGTACTAGCACTCTGAAGATACTGTGTTGTTGCTGCTCTGCACTGTGTGAGCACTGTATTCTACTCGCTGCACCAGTGTACACTGCGCTGTTGCTACTGCTGCGTCTTCTCTGCGTTGATCAGGGTCTAGTACTGCTAGCTACTACATCATCTCATCATATTCTGCTACAACTATCCATCCTACTACTGTCTTTAGGCTGTTGTAGCTCACATGTGATCCAAGAGTTCGGAAATACTCAATGATCTCGCCTACTTGTAGATTCTGGATCTACAAATCCAAATTAGTTCACTTTTCTCCTTTTGGAATATGGGCTAACATAGCACAATCTTTCTATGCCTCAATCTTGGCAGCGCCTGCATGTGGATCTTCCTTCTCCTCTTTATCCTTTTTCTTAAGAGGACATTGTGTGGCATTATGCCCCATTTCCCCACACCGAAGCACTTGATCTTGGATAGATCTTTCTTCTTCTGCTTCGGTTGCCCTTTTGATGTGAGGGCAGTGTTGTCTTCTTCCTCCTTCTTGACCTTTGAACTGCTACTGCCATCCACCAAGTGGATTTTTAGGAGATCTCTCCTCAACTCCTCTTGCTGTCATGCTGCCCACATTGCTTCCCATCCTGGAAGCTTTTCTATGCCTAATATACTTTGGAGAAAGACTTGATAATCCTCTGAAACAGAGTTTAGTGTGAGCTTTACTAGCTCTGAGTCTTTAGGAGCAGATCCTACTGCATACAATTGATCTCGGTTTTCCTGAATCCGAGAAAAGGAGTCAAAACGCTCTGCCTTCTTCATCCTGATATTCCTCATCCTCTCTTCAAGGTACACCTTCTGCTGCTCGGAAGATCCTTGGTACAACTTTTCTAGCCCTACCCACATTTCTCTAGTAGTGGTTTTGGCTACTATATGTGGTACGATATGATCCTTCATCCTTCTAGGATCAATCGCTTGGCTCTAGCCATATTATTCTTGAATTGCCTCAGGTGTGCTACATCAAGAGGTTCTACAACTACGCTGTCTCTGAGGGATTTCAGATCGTGTTCATCAAGGAGAAATTCTATCCTTGATTTCCAGATAACGTAGCTGAAGGCACCCTCCAATCTATCTTGGTCACGTAGTTTGTTGCTGGCCATCTCGTCAATTGTCGATACCTTGCTCTAACCCTCTGCTCAGCTTGACTTACGCACTCCTTGTGGAGTAAGTCACTTCTTCTGCTGCTGCACGAGAAAAACTGAGTCCAAGGTCAAGAAATCCCCAAATGTGTTTTTCAGAATTTTCTGACGCTTATGCATCAACGTTTACTGTTGTGCAGTAATTGTGTCCTTTAGTTATGCTGATCTGCTACGTTGCCTCTTCTGCAACTGAAAAATCTTACCCCTCTGTCAACTCTCTGAGAGGGAGCCTTTTCTGCACTAGAATGCCCTCCTGGCCTGGACATCGTAGTTTTCTGGGAGGGTCTGCTACTGCTTACGCAGATCCCAGACTCTACAGCGCTGATCTGTTGGTTCCCTTCGTTTCTCCTACACTTCAGCTTAAATAAGCTCTGATACCATGTGAAAAATCCTAGATCTGGTTTCCTATTGCAACAAATCTGAATTACTTCTCCTATTAGTTGATAATTATTTCATTACATTGAAACACCGAAGTAATTACTGAAGTAGTCTACACAAATAATGTTGCGGAATAAGCGAAGTGTTGAAACAATCTGAATAAAATACAATGAAAAACAACCACAATGACAATTATTTTTAGGCTAAGTCCCTGGAAAAACCCAACATGGGAAAACCAGTGCAACAGATCTGAGGGTTTGTATTATTAAGCAGCAGAATCTTGAATACAACTAGAGTGCCAACATCCGGCTAACTCTTTAGAGAAATCTAGACAACAAAAATAACTGTGAGATATACCTCACTCAGCAAGTCTCCAGCTGATCAAAAACAACATTGATGAAGCCCTCATTGCCTCTGCGTGATTGCTTACGCTGGATTTGCGTAGGCAAGCTAGAGGAACTGCGTCACCCTTTCCTGCAGCTGATCAGGTAATCTGAAGCTGGATCTTGGTCCTCCTGGCTCAGAACCCCTTCCTCTATCTTTCTCCGGACTAACTCCAAGAGACTCTGCAGTGGCTCTGCGTGATTCTCTGCAGTAACTGCGTCACCCCTGCCAGAAACTGCGTTGTCTCTCTCCTGTGTTGATGCTGCCTCTCTCTGAAATGTATTCTTCGTCCTCCTATACAATCTCTGTTTCTGCCCCTCTCTGGATCTGATCACTGAATCAAATCACTTAGCAAACCTAGCCCTAGTGATTTTTTCTTGATCAAAAATTTGTCTCCTCACACAAATTCAAAAATGCTCAATGGCTCAAGTGTCAAGTGTATTTTCCATAGGACCCTTACCCTCCTTATAATCTTTCATTGACTCTTCAAAGGCCAAGATTAAAACATAATCAAGGGCTAAGATCAACTTGGAGGTGATCTATGACTTTATCTAGAAGATTCACTCTTGATTTAACTAATACCCTTTAATTAATCAGTTTCTCTAAGTTAAGATTTAGGAAAAAATTAAAAAATGATTAATTAGATTAATTAAATCATCTTTAAGTGGAATTTTCCAAAACTTTTTCTGGGTTTTATGGAATACATGTGTCTTAGCCTATATACAAAATTACAAGGCTAGAGCACATCCGATCCTACCATAAATTAACAACTAATTGGCTAGATCATTTTATTACATATTGCTAGGTTCAGGGTTGCGGGGAAGCTTCAAACCCCCTTCGCTCCCGCTCCGGAAACTCGCTCCGTGCGGGAGCATTTCGGAAACGTTCGGAAACGCGCTCCCGAAAACGCTCCTGTTCAGGGTTGCGGGGAAGCTTCAAACCCCCTTCGCTCCCGCTCCGGAAACTCGCTCCGTGCGGGAGCATTTCGGGAACGTTCGGAAACGCGCTTCCGAAAACGCTTCCTGTCGGGAGCGTTTTCGGGAGCGCGTTTCCGACCCTGTAAAAACGCTCCCTGTTTTTTCGGGAGCGTTTCAGGGAGCGTTCGGGAGCGAACGCTCCCTGAGCGCTTCCGACGTTTAAAAAACGCTTCGGGAGCGTTTTTTAAATGCGGGAAGCGTTCGCTCCCGAACGCTCCCCGGCAAAAAAAACGATCCCCGTCGCGCGGAAATTTTTTTATGAAAAAATTCGATTTTTATAAAAGGGGGGGGGGTTTATTTTTCAATTCATTGTTAGTTATTGTTTGTTGAGTTGAGATTGAGCGAGAAGGAGAGCCGAGAGCGCAAGGACCGGTTGACAGGAATCAGGAGAGCAAGGAGCAAAGCTGACAGGAGAGCAAGGAGCAAGGCCGACAGGAGGATTGCAAGAAAGAGGTAGGCCTTCTAATCCAATTTTGTATTTTCTAGGATGAATTTGTAGATTGTTAAATTGTTTGAAAATGAAAACTTGAATTTTTCTTGAATGTTGCATTTTATTGGATTTAAAACTTTTAAAATGAATTGTTTTTTTCCTATGTTGCATTTCCAATTCCCATTTGGCATTTTTCCATTTGTTTTGCAGGCTAGATTCTAGAAACTTGAAACTTGTTTCCATCATGGCTATATGGCTAGGAATTTTCCTCATGTTGGTTCCTTTCTTTGTGATAATGGTGTTGGAGAGTGCTAGAAGAAAGAGACAAATCAGAGAAGAGGAGGATGAAGAGGAGGGTTATGGTGGATCTGAAGAAAATCCTGAAGAGGAGGATTATGTTGAGGAGGAAGTGGGGAGTGGAGACCCTGAGAACCTAGAATCCCCAACTAAACAAGACCACTATCCTTTGTGGAAATATGTTCAGAAACAAGAAGGAGGGAAAGGTGGTGGAACCACTAAATTTATTTGCCCCCATTGCAATAAACAATACCATGGTTCATACACCCGTCTGAGAAGGCACCTTTGTGGGATAATGCTAGGAGATGGAACTAGAAATCTTGGAATCAAAGTTTGTACTTATGTGCCAGCACCACAGAGAGAGATATATAGGAAGGAAGAGGGGGTTGCCATATAGAGATCATCTAAAAGATCTAGGGGTATCGTTGATTCAGGCCCAACACATCATGGACAAACAAGTTCAACTTCCACCCATGCCAGTGGTTTCGGAAGCAGTGGCACTGGATTAAGGCGTAGAACCATATCCGATTTCCTAAACGAAGGGTGTAGGAATGATGTGGATTCAAAAGTTTACCGGTTTCTATATGCATGTGGGGTGCCATTCAATGTTCTTCGCTCACCTTATTGACATGAAATGGTTTCTGCCATTAATGATGCCCCCAAAGGATACAAAAGCCCTGGGTATGACAAGGCCAGAACCGTGGGTCTTGATCATGAAAGAGCTAAAATAAACAATTCTTTGGCTAGAATGACAGGTTCGTGGAATGAGCATGGGTTGTCCATTGTCTCTGATGGATTTACCAATGTAAAAGGAAAACCATTGATAAATGTTTTGGCTGTGTCGGTTAGTGGTGCAGTGTTCCTGGCAGCTTATGATTATTCAGATAAATTCAAAACCGGCATTAACATTGCAGAACCATTACTTGATATAATTGAAAAGATTGGCCCATACAATGTGATACAGGTCATCACTGATAATGCTGCTAACTGTAAGGCAGCAGGAGCAATTGTTGAGGATAAATACCCCAACATTTTTTGGTCTGGGTGTTTGGTTCACACAATGAACCTTTTGATGCATGATATCATAAAAAACAAACAACCTCAATTCAAATGGCTTGGTGATTTGTACAAGAGAGGTAAGAAAATGATCAAATTTATTACAAGTCATAGCAATACCCATGGGCTTTTCCGTACTCACTCCAAATTGGAGTTGTTGAAAATAGGAAAAACTAGATTTGCTAGTTATTACCTCACCTTCAGGCGCCTTTTGAAGGTAAGAGAGTCATGGGCTGCAATGGTATCAAGCCCACACTGGCAGCTATTAAAGGACAGGGCGGCAACAGTGGTTGACAGGCAAAGTTTTGAACATGTGGAGGAGACCGCCCTTGACCCTCTGTTTTGGGCACGTATGAGGGAAATTGTGAGTTTTACCAAGCCCATTTATAACATGATTCGCTTTGCAGATACTGATAAACCAGTGATTGGAGAGGTTTATGAGCAGATGGATAGCATGTTGGGGCAAATAAAGGATATTGTTAAGGATAATGATCCCATTTTGTATGCTATGATTCATGACTGTGTGTGTGCACGGTGGAATAAACTCAATGTTCCACTACATGCTTTGGCATATATCCTTACGCCAAAATATTACTCTCCATCTTGGTTGGGCCAACCTGCACCTGGAGGTGGGGTTAGGGTGAAACCTGACACAGATCCAGAGGTACAAGAAGGGTACATGAAGGCATTGGACAAATTGGTACCTGACAGGGAAGAGTGTGCTAGATTGCGCCTTGAATTAGGCAAATACTTCAGTTGCACTGCTAACTTTGGTTCATTCCATGCAATGGAAGACAGGGACAGATTCGATGCTCTCACATGGTGGGAAGCATATGGCGGCATGGGACTTTGGCCAAAGTTGGCTAAAAAAGTTCTCTCACAAGTTGTGAACACTTCTTCTGCAGAGAGGTGTTGGAGCACCTACAACTTTATACACAATGTGAGAAGAAACAGGTTGAATGAAAACCGAGCTGAAAGCTTGGTTTATGTGCATTATAACTTGAGGTTGCTCAGCCATTACTGTGATCGGGCAAATGAAGATCAATCATACAGAGTCCGGGACAACAACCCAGAGGATGATAATTTGGAGGACGGCACGTTACATCTAGAAGAATTGGAAGCAGAACTTTATAGGGATGATGATGAAGCATCAGCGGCACCGCCACACACAGGGCCAGTCCCACCATCTACTGGTAGCAGTGCGGGTGCCAGTGCCAGTGCCACTCCTCGATATCACACTATTGTTCCTTTGCAGATCCAGCCTCCACCTTCGGGTCGTGGTCATGGTACTCCTGAGAGTACTAGAAGACCAACAGTTCCTCGTGGCTCACAGAAATTAGACATTTCTCGTGGGCGTGGCAAGGGGCCAGCTAGATAAAATATATTTGTTGTTTACTATTTTCTATTTGTTGTTGACAGTTGAACAGTTGAAACTTGACTTGCTATTGATTTCATATATTTAAATTTTTAATGACAATTTAAGTTTGAAGTTTGAATTTGAAAGGTGAAACTTTGAAGTTGGCATTTATAAGTTTACTGTTTACAAGTCATTATGAATTATGAATATGATGTTTCATGAAAGTTATATGGTGATCAATGAATCAATGATGATAAATGTTATATAATATCAATGATGATAAATGCTATATATTGAATTTTGAAATCAATGAATCAATGATGATAAATGTTATATATCAATGATGATAAATGTATATTGAATTTTGAAATCAATGAATCAATGATGATAAATGTTATAAAATATATATCAATGATGATAAATGTATATTGAATTTTGAAATCAATGAATCAATGATGATAAATGTTAGATATTGAAATTTGAAATCAATGATGATAAATGTTATATATTGAATTTTGAAAGCTTGAAACCTTCAGATTGATGATTTGCGAGACTCAAGAGTCAATATGTTCTCTGCTTCCAACTCGTGGGCGTGGTTGATGAAGATTATTACTTCTAGATGATTGATGTTATATGATTCAATCTATGTTTTTATGTTTTTTATGTCTAATTCATCATTCTACATGTTTTTGTTGACATATATGCATCAAAATATAAAAAATATTAAAAATATTAAAAAAAATATATATATGTATAAAAACGCTCCCGAAAACGCTCCGGACCCGGAAACTTTTAAAAATGGCGCTCCGCGCTTCGCTCCCGCTCCGCGCTCCCGCTTCCAAGTAACCTTGGCAAGGTTTACTAGATCATACTTTGAGTTGCAGAATTGAGTAGATTATTGAGGGTCTATTGCGAACGGGTGTTCCCCTAATGGTTAATATATTAATCTTCTGTAAAGAGGGTTGGAAAAATAATTAATCCCGTCATGAGTCAATTAATTAAATTTTTTGGCCAAATTAAATTAAAAATCTCAAGCCAGAAATTTAATTAATTTTATGTCCTAGGTAAAATTAAATTTTCAAGGGCAAAATTCATGGGTCTCTAAAAAATAAATTTTTAAAGGTCCTAGGCCAAGGGAATATTGAAAAATTTGATAAATTTTGGACCCTTGGGCCTTGTTAGTTAAGTTAAAGTCAATTTTTTGAGATAATTAACTCAAAAATATTATTTTTGAGTTAATTAAAAGGGAATTCATTGAAAATTTTGAAATTCCTCAAAAAATTATAATTTCGACGGACGAATTAAAAGATAATCAAAGCCTTTCGACGGTCGAAATTACTTTGACAGGGATCAAGTGAACTGGCCGTTGGATGTTTTACCTATAAATTAGAGGTTAGTGTCAGTCTTCTTTTTCATCAGATCTCTTGATCGTGCACTAGCTCTTTAAGCTTTCCTGTAATACTTTCTGGAATAATACAAACGAAGTCTTTGGGGTTTTATTTGATGGTCATGTTCCTCTTCAACATTTTATGGTAAAATTGTTCTTTATATTCTACTGGTGATTATTTCAATGGATTGTTTATTAATGGCTCTTGTAGAGTAATCTATTGCACATGTATATTTCTTAGGTTACTGGATTTAGGGTAAGAATATTAATTAGATTGAGTTAGTAGGTATCTCCGACTCTTGAAAATTTTATTTTTTTATCTTATTTGTCTATTAATTTAACAGTTTCACTTTGAATGTGCAGAAATCCTTTGGATTTCGAATTGGGCGTTTGGGGAAGTCCTCGGCTAGACTAGCTGACTCCCAAGGAAATAAGATCTGAAGAGCTCTCTGGACCTAATTCCCAGACTTATCTTAAATTCTATTTTTTGCAGGGTTTTCTGTCTTTCTCTTTTTTAAATTGTGTTAAATGGTTTAAATATGGTCATGGAAGGCTTTGATCTAACAGATCTGTAAAATAACATTGTAGATTTGTAAATATCGTTTTTTTTTACTCACCGAGGTTTAAGGGTTTTGATTTACTATGCATATATTGGGTTTTGGGTTCCTTGTTTTCTGATTTTGTGTAAGTTTTATTGGGAGATTTTCAGAATTTTTTTAGATCCGAGCCAGATCTAGGCCCTAGAGGGTAAGATCTGGTCTCAGGATCGGATTTGGTAGCAGATCTGGGTAATATTTCGCCTCAAGGATTAAATAATTACGAGTGCATTTGTTTTAAATCGAATTCTATTAAGAAAAATTCAAAAGATTTGTGTGTACTGGTGAGCCTGCATTGTGTGCATGTAGCTACTGTCTTCACGCATCTCCATCGTCGACTCCCCACACTGCCTTTTCTCCTTCATCCGCATTTCCTCTGCTCCCAGTCTTTGCCGCAGTCCATCTGTAGCTCCCTCATGCATTCCCTACTTTCCTGGCTGCTCCCTCTCCTCGATCCACACTCCATCTTCTCTGCTTGCGTCCTTGACTTCCTGCACATTGCTCTCACCTCCGTCCACGACTACCCTGCGTTCCCTCACGCTCTACCTCTCCCTCTCCACGCGCGTCCTCCCCTCAGACAACCCTTTCCGCTCCTTGCCCCTGTGGCATCTGCTCCATTTCACGCATTCTCTGTCGGCTTCTCCACGTTGCCTCTACCATTCTCTCGTCCGTTTGACCTCCTAACCTGCAAGCTATCGGCCCTCTCCATCTCACGCTCGACCTTCCCTTCGAACCTACGCATGCAAACATCACACTTCAAAATTTTATTTCAATTTAGATTTTGACTTTGACGTTTTTTTTTTTACTTTTCATTTTTTAGTCTTTCTTTTAAAATTTCATTTTAATTTTCTAAAACATTAACATTTCTAAAAGTTTTCGATTTTAAGTTAACTTTTAATTTTTTCTTCTTCTAAATTTTAAAAAATTTCAAAAAAATATTCATTAACTTCTAGACTTTTCATTTTTTCTTTAGAGCTTTAGATTTTTTTTTTTTTTTTTTTTGGGTATATTCATTGACCTTAGATTTTTTGATAGATAAAAAATTAAAAAAAGCTCAAAACTTTAAATTTTTAACTTTAATTTTTTTTTTTTAAAATAAATTTATATTTTAGCTTTTGACATTAGGAAATTTTGTACGATGTACACTTGAGAGTGAGTAGTCTTGGGTGTTAAAGAAAGGGAAAAATCTAAATTGTTCCATAATCAATTGTTAATTTTTAATCATTTTTAAACATGTCCAAAGTTTGACTATAGGATACATTTAAATTTCTAGATTGAAATTGCTAAGAAAATCATTTTAATTCGGAATTTGGAAGTGTTTAGTATTTTAATTCATGGTTTTTTCATGATAATATCTTTCGGAATTTGATCTTGCATTTGGGTTCAAAGTATTTTTTCATGCTTGGCATATATTTGATTGATCGTTGTTTAATTGGCTCTCACTGTGGTTTTGAATACTTGAATTGATATTAATTGCATAGTAAGTTTGAGAGCTCTTCAAGTAATGATTAATCGTATGTCTTTCTTTCCTAGATCGAATGCATGATATTGAAAAATTGTGAAAATGTTTTGTTCTCTTTGAGCTATAATTGCATTGGAATCATGAACTCATGTTTAATCGAAAGTTAAATCACATTGTGCATTTAATTGAACAATTGAATACTGTGGTGGTGGATTGGTATTTTCATAGCAGGGTAGTTGTTCATTTTAGTAGCAGTTATCTATCAGCTACTTGATCCTAATTTCATAACGGGATAATTGACTCTATAAGACATTGGTTTCAAACTTTTAATCTAATTGAATCTGTTAAATCTCGTTAAATCTTAAACAAGTACTTGGTCGTTTGACTATGTCTCATGAATTGGTTGGTTTCCAACCAGTTCTCTTTCTTCCATTTCATTAGTGTCTACCCCCCTTAGTCTGCAAGGAGACAACTTAAATAGAGAGATTGGGGATCAGGGTGCCTAGACATTATGTGCGATAACACAACCCATGATGTCAAAGATGGAAAACTTCCTTATGACGAGTATTAGAATCTTGAAGCAACCACAACAAACATTCTACTGCCACATATTGCGATTCTGAACTCTTGCTTTTTTTATTGTAATCTCTACATTCTCTCATGGCCAACTAATATCACTTTCTTTTCTAATCAGTGTTTTAATTGTGTTTTTTTTACATTTGTCCAAGAATGTAATTTTTGGCCTTCTCTTTCCCTACCAGAGTTTTGGGTGAAATTTTCTTGAAGCCAGATTTACAAATATATGTAAACTCCAATTTTCACTTGATATCAAACTAAAAATTTTGAAATTTCAATGTAAATGTTCAATATTCAATGATATGCATGTTTAAATATTTAAAGTTTAAATCATAAATATTTTAGTTTTCATGTTTAAAGTTTAATATATATATATATATATATATATACTTCCAATTAACCCACACACCCGGTTTCGTTGTAATAGGTCGGTATGACTTTGATACGTTGATATATTTTGAAAGTAGTTAAATTTTTTTGAATTGAATGATAAGAATCTGCTTAACATTCTTGTTCAGGCAGAGATCCAGAACTGTCCCAGTAAACCACTAACGAATTTGCTTATACAATACCACATATAAATCCATTTCTCCATTAGAAAATGGATTTTAAACAACAAAAAGAGACCAAAAAAACGTATAATAATTAGACACAGCCGTAATCTTGGGGCGCTGTTCACTCAAAGGCGTAATATTGAGGGCACCCTCCTAAACTTGCTAAAGTGCAACCTCTGTAACCTCGAATACTTTGGAGAAAAGTTCACCAGTAGTGCGTCTTTAATAGGCAATACTTTCATTTACTGTGTTTATTTTACCATTGTTGAATCCAAGTCCTTTGACAAAGTCACTGTGTAAGAAGAAACGGTGGTTATCAACTTTTCATAATCTCCAAACGTTTTCTGGTATCTTCAACCCTGGAACCCTTGAACCGCGCGCTCAATTCACCCATCCATGTTTTAAATCTTACCATCCACGACTTTCTTTTAAACAACGGTTGCAAATGATTTCGGAAATTTTATCCAACAGCTTTCAACAATTTGGAACTTTGAAGTGCATGTATTAATCCAGTTATCTGCTTCGACTATCCAGGAAAACTTAATTTTACCGGCTAATCATTTTTAGAAGCTCTGAAAATAACTTTTGGTATTGGGCATATTTGAATGTCATTTTTCAGTCACTATTTTATAACAACCCTTAACTCCAATTCGGAGGCTTTTGTGAGAATAGTGTAATTACTCACATTAGACATTTTTATTGTCAATGATTCGAGCCAGTGGCATTTTATAACAACCCTTAACTCCAATTCGGAGGCTTTTGTCAAAATAGTAATTACTCACATTAGACATTTTTATTGTCAACGATTCGAGTCAGCAAGCTCTTCCTTGGGACAGATATGAGATAAATCTTGGATAACTCACTGTAAAATCTTGGACTTGGTATGGGATAAATGCTTAGCGATAAAGTTTGGCTCAAGCTTTTGGAGCAGGCAAGAAATTTAAATGATATAAACAAATGGAGGTTGCAGTGGAGGGTTATTTGATCTTAGGGGATATATATAATGAAAGATTACGTTGACAAAAGTATAATTTCCCAGACTTATGATTTATGTGGTGAATTAATTTGGTAAAGTTTATTATGAGAGGATGGTTGAGTTTAAGGAAAATTTGGTAGTGAAGGTAATGAAAATAGAAGATATGACAGCAATGAAAGTGTGCGTGGGTGGTGATCAGATTCAGCATGACAAGAGGTTTCAAGTTCTCTTTAGAAATCAGTTCTACACTTAAGCTGAGATGACAGGAAATGAATGTAAGGTGAGATGAAAGGGAGAAATTAAGAGAATCAAAATAATAGTATGGTAGAGATGTCTTAATGTCTTGTTTAACATTTTGACTTGGCCAAATTACATAAAAACTAAAAATAAAAATAAAATAAAAAACATAAAATTAGTAATTATATTTTTAATTATAATTATAATTAATAATTAAACCATCTTGCATCTATTTTAACTTTAGATATACCAAGCACTGATAGGGATCAAATCTCTTGAGATGCAAATCTCTTTTAGAGAGAAAAGAGATTTGATCTCTCTCGGCACTTGATAAATCCAGAATTAAGATAGATCTAAGCTGGTATATTAATGGCTTTTGTCCAAAGCCAGATTTCCCAAAAGTGAACATTCTGATGGCCTTTGTGTAGTTTTCCACTTCCCAAAGACAGTGAAGCATATTTTTGGGAGTTCATTTGCCAAGCAATGTTTGAAGTACCTTGAGGATTAATTTCCAGTGTTTCTCCAGGGCAAGGTCCATTAGCTCTCGACTATGTTTGGAGGCTATCACTCTTAGGTTGGTCTTACATTTACAGGGATATGTCATTGCCAAGGATCTTGGCATTTTTTATTCTTTTGGAAATTAGATGCAAGGCTGTTTTTATCACGAGTTCAGTTCTCCGTCTACTTTGAAGTACCTTGAGGATTAATTTCCAGTGTTTCTCCAGGGCAAGGTCCACTAGCTCTCGACTATGTTTGGAGGTTATCACTCTTAGGTTGGTCTTACATTTACAGGGATATGTCATTGCCAAGGATCTTGGCATTTTTTATTCTTTTGGAAATTAGATGCAAGGCTGTTTTTATCACGAGTTCAGTTCTCCGTCTACTTTTTGTTTTGTGTGGAAAGATGACATCCACCATCAGCTCTTGGCTAGGGTGTGCTGCTGATCAAAGATGCTCAATATTTGGATCCTGCTGTGTATTCTGATTTTATTTCAGCATTAGTTGCTCTGAGGAAGAGGTCATGATGTTCATTGTATATATGCTTCCATCTTTTATACACATTTTGGTAGGTACTTTTCTGTAAATATATCACTTGTAAAAAATAATCAAAATACTAAATGAAGTATTGAATTGCTTTTCTGATGTTAAATTGATTTCGATGCAAAGGAAGCCAAGTTGGGTACATAAAAGGTGCTGATGTCATAGTGAGTACATAAAATTTGTTATTGGTAGACACTTTTTAGAAGGCCATCCCTAAATGGAGACAGAGCCCTTATTTCTAGGGATAGATATTCATCATATCAACTATACCTTATTTGAAAGAAATCATACAGAATATTTGATTATTATCAAATGAAATAGTCACAACTGCCTCTGATGTCTAGTTGATTCAATGTTAATCAAGTCAAACACTGTAGAATATTTGACATCTTCAGTCTATTTTAAATTTTTCCCAGATGTAACAATGTAGAAACAAATTTTTTCTTTGATATGATGCAGTTGCTTCTTGACTATGATGATTTGATAAAGATACCATACATAAGAGACTGGATTGAACAACTCAACAGAGATGTACCAAATGTAAGGTATGTTTAGAAATGACCATTCCTTATAATAATAAAAGTATACCCCAGTTAAAAATCTATTGTTTCTTCTGTCTATTTGGCAAACAAAAACATAATGCAACTGGAAAGAACATTTTGCTTTTGCTTCATCATGCTTCATTGCTTGGTCCATTTATTCTTCATATGAAATTAGTCTAAGTTTCTATTGTACTGCTTCTGAATCCCTTTGAGCTCTTTCTTTTGCTAAAAGCAAGTTTTCTCTCCTTAGCGTTTCTTTTAATTGTCGAGACATGTTTTCGGATCTGTCTGTTCTCAACAGATAACGTGAATATTTCCAAGTGAATAATCCATTGTGTTTGCTTGCACACAACTTGCTACACGGAAGCTTTATAATAAGAAATAATATAGTTGAACTACATCTTGTCAGTATGATAGTTCTAAAAGGAAGGTTTCATCCGATATCATGTTTTAATTAGCATGTTGGAGAGAATGTCATGTACTCTATAATCACAGGCCTCGTTGTTTTGAACAATCAAGATTGATTTTTAAGCTGTGAGGTGGGTCAATTGCCAAACTTACTTTCATAGTTGTTTAAGTAAATTACCTAGATGTTACATAAATAAAATACTTTCTATGAAATTATTTAAACCATTCCATTTGTAGCTCTTTTTTTTTTTCAATAAATACATCTTATATTTTCTTTGGTTAAGCTGTTGTGCTATTTGGTATGTATCTATGCTGTCAAAGTCACCCAGGACTTGTGCCTGCCCTACTTGGGGGGATTTGAACCTAGATCTTGGTGTTAATACAAGCCCAATCACCTTGCTTCTTGCCACTAGCTTTTCAGTTATTTATGTCTAAGTAGGGCCTAGTTTATTGAGTGGAAAGAACTAGAGAACAAAACTATATTTTTTCCCAGAAAAATAAGGCATGAACAAGAGTTAGCTTGTATTTCTAAGGGTAGCTTATTAATCTTGTATTGAAAGCCTTTGGCCATCTCCCTTGTCATTAAACTGAATCATAGAAGCTCTAGGTAAGTCTTTTGAAAATATGTACAAATTAGTGAGGTTTTAATGTATTATATGTTATGTCCCACGGTTCAGGTTTGAATTCGATTTCGACAACGATTAAGTTCGATTTGAATTCGAATTTTCGTATGAGGTTCGCATGAGGTTCGACATTAAGTTCGACTATACATATTTTTCAGCATATATATATATGACATAAAAATAAAAAATCAAAATCAATCAATAAAGTTATATGAATAGCAATGAGCACCTACGAGTGACAAATCACGACCACTATTCACTTCATGCTCCAGGTGGCGGGGACAAGCAGCATCTAGAAATTGAATTCAAGAAATTGCAGAGAATACAACACACAACAACAACACTGAGCACAATAGAGCGAGTACACTCAGACTAAAGTTGGCTTGTGAAAATATATCGACAACCATGGTAAATAAAAAAAACTAGTGGCCACTGTCGGAAACTAATTGGCAGGAAGCGGAACAAGAGAAAACCATGTTCTACCCATGGTTTTTCTCATAAACCTTAAAACAACTGACAAAAACTGCCTAACTCTAACCTCTAACCCCAAATTTTTTTTACAAATTTATAAAATCCGTCTTCAGGTTTGTCTTTAGGTTTGCCTTCAGGTTCGAATTTGAGGTTCGATTATCAGGTTCGCCGAATCTGAATGAATTTGAATTTTTTTTGGGTTCGCCGAATTTCGAACCTCAAGGTTCAAATTCAGCAAACCCTGTGACATAGATTATATGGAAAAATGATGGATTTTTAAAATAATATGATTATATTTTTGAACATCATGTTAAAAGGAAAATAACTCAATTTTCCTTCATCATTTAGCATCATCCACTAGGAAAACCATTGCACCTTTTGTATAAAAGTGCAATGAGTTGGTTTAATACCCCTTTGTACCTTTGTACAAGAGTCCATTGAGGTGGTTTACACACTTTTTCAATGCATGAAATTTTTTCTGATGAACCTTATGTGAACACAAACCTCTCTACGCCTTGTAGTGACTTTCTACATTCTCCATAAGGCCAAAAAGACTTTTGGTGGCTAGATATTAAAGTTGTGTTAGTTGTGGGACATTTGGTAGCATGCATGCATAATTGAAGGCTTTGCATTTAAGGGGATCATGTTAAAAGAAATACCTTACTGAAAGGACATTTGTTTCTTATCACTTTATCAGGTGATGTAATATCCCGTTTCAAGGATATCTCTAAAACACGGCAAACTCCAACCAAAGATGGACTGGGAGGGCATTTACCAGATATGCCGCCTCTGAAAAGAGAACGAAATCCGGAGGCTACCTGGCCCTTTCCAGACTCTGTCTAAGAGTGTGAGATAAACACACCAAGTGGTATAGAACTAGAATGCCCGGAAATATATAAAGATAACAGTGCAGCAGACATACAATAGCATAGAAGAATATACGACAAATCATCCAGAAATATAGAGAGAGAATGCTAAGCCATTTTGTTAAACTGAGAAATATAATGAAGTACAATAAGTGATCAGAGGGATGGCACCTAAACTTGCTCAAGGCAAGCGAAGAAATACTCTCAGAATACACATGAAATGGCTGCTCTTTGAACTGCGTCCCAGCTACTGGAAAACTGCCGAATAACTGCTACTGTTGGAATGAACTGAAGACTAGGGGCTGTTCCGCTTGCCGGAATGAGCTGAAAATCTGGAATCCACCTCTACTCACCAATCTCGGCAAAACCCAGAAACAATATCAGAAATGGCCGACCCCCGAAAAACACCCCCTTGGGGAAATACGCTGGCCTCCAAGGCTCTGCGTAGAGGCTGAATAGGAATGAATGAAATGCCGCCTCAAACTCCATCAAAATCCTCCCAAAGGCAAAGGCTGACCCTCTGCTCAACCTCCCGGCACAAACCCTTGCAAAAATCCCAAACTGGAGCTCCTCCTAGATGGATTGCGTCCTCCCTCTCAATGACTGCGCAGTCTCTCTGAATGCTCAGCTCCGCAACAAAACCAAACACCAAAACCTCCCGCAAAATGCTGAAGAAAATACCTTGCCCGAGTAGGCACTCGAAGGCCCCTGGGGCTAAGGGCGAGATCTCCGACTGGAGACACTCAACGCACTAAACAATGCTGCAGACAGGCTAAATAGCTAGCGTGCTCAAGAAGTCAAAACGACACCTCAATATCATCAACAACTAATGAATGAAATGAGGAGGCTCCTCCCTCTTTTATAACGTTGGCCTTCCTCCAAAACCCTAAGGCCTATCTCCTCAACGTAGCCTCACTCTTGCCACGTCCTCATCCTCATCTACACAGTCTCTTCTAGAGCATACATGGACCCCCTCTCTACGTGGTGCTTGGCCCCCCTTGGCTCTCTTTAAGTCACAACGTTGTGCTACTAGGGAGTGTCTTTTATTCCACTAAGTGAGTTAGACCCTCCACTCACCTTTTTATTTATTAATAAACTATAGACAGCAAAATTGAGCAAAATCGAATATTCCAATTAGCCACTGCTAATTAGGAATATTAGTCTCCCCCAGCAAAATGTTGCTTGTCCTCAAGCAACTGAAGTGATGGATGCTGCAAAATCTTCTCACTCTCCCAAGTGGCATCCTCATCCGGCAAATTCGTCCACCTCACCAAGAATTCCCGGACTGTCCTGCTCCATAGTTGCCTCTTCCTGGTATCAATAATAGCCTCTGGCTGCAACACCAAATGCCCCTCATCATCCGTGGGTGGCAGCTCATTTGTCACTGTCACCTGCTGCCCCAGTGCCTTCTTCAGGCATGATACATGAAAAACGTTATGGATCTTGCTGCCTTGGGGCAGCTCCAACTCATACGCAACCTGTCCAATCCTGCGTATCACCCTGTATGGCCCGTAAAAGCGGGGCTTGAGCTTTTCAGCTCCCTTCTGCTTCAGTGACGACTGTCGGTATGGCTGTAATCATAGGTAGACCAAATCCCCTACCTCAAACTGTCTCTCCACCCGACCTCTGTCAGCATACAGCTTCTGCTGGTTTTGTGTTGTAGCCATATTATCCTTGAGAGCTCGGAGAATGTCCCGACTCTCTTGGATCCAAATCTTGGCTCTAGGAGCCTTGCTAGCACCGAACATCACATCAGCAAAAGATAAAGAATGATACCCATACAAAGCATAAAATGGTGACATACCAATGGACATGTGATGTGTCGTGTTATAGCAGTACTCCCCCAGATGCAACCACTTCAGCCATGCTCGCTGCTGCCCACTGACATAGTTACGCAAGTAGCCCTCCAGCCACTTATTAACTATCTCTGTCTGTCCATCCGTCTGTGGGTGATAACTGGTACTCGGTGTCAACTCCGTCCCCACTAACCGGAAAAGCTCCTGCCAAAATCCGCCCATGAAGCGGCTGTCCCTGTCACTGATGATGGTCTTAGGAAGACCATGTAGCCTGAAAACCTCTCTGAAGAATAGCTCGGCCACCTGTGCTGCTGTGTAGTGCGCGGATATGGCGAAAAAATGCGCATACTTTGTCAGTCGATCAACGACGACAAAGATACAATCCTTGCCCTGCACCATGGGCAACCCTGTGATGAAGTCCATCGAGATACTCTCCCATTTCCCCTCCGGAATGGGAAGAGGCTGCAATAATCCTGTGGGATGGCTCATCTCCCCCTTGTTCCTCTGACAAACATCGCACTCCCTGATGTGCTGAAGTACGTCCTCCTTGAGGACCTTCTATGAGAACCTCTCTCTAATGGTCCTGTAGGTTTTGGTAAATCCCTGATGGCCTGCCAATGGTGAATCATGTGATGTCTAGAGTATCTTCTTCTTAAGCTGAGATCCCTCAGTCAAGAAGATCCTGTCCCTGTAGTAGATGATCTCATTGACCACCCTGTACCTGTCATCCGCCACCTGTCCATCCAGAACCTCACATGCAAATCTGTCCTTGGAGTACTCCACTAAAAGTCGAGCCCTCCAATCTGTATCCAAGCTCATAAGAGATAATGTGGCTGGTCTACGTGAAAGGGCATCTGCTACCACGTTATTCTTACACTTGACATACTCAATGTCAAAGTCATATGCTTGGATCTTACTGATCCACTTCTGCTGCCTCTCCTGTAGCTGCTTCTGCTCCAAAAAGAACCTGAGGCTGTTGTGATCAGTCCTCACCCTGAACCTGTTCCCTACCAAATACTGCCGGAATTTGGCCAATGCATGCATAATGGCCAACATCTCCTTGTCGTATATATAATACAACCTCTCGTGTGGAAGGAGCTTTCGACTCTCAAAGGCTATAGGGTGTCCTCCCTGCATCAATACTATGCCGATCCCCTCTCTCGACGCATCACACTCCAAAACAAATGGTTGCGTAAAATCTGGCAATGCAAGCACTGGGCAGCTACTCATCACCTCCTTGAGCCTGTCAAAGGCTTGTTGCGCTGTATCCGACCAACTGAAAGCCCCCTTCTTCGTCAAATCTGTAAGGGGTGCAACAAGCTGTGAGAAACTCTTGACGAACTTCCTGTAATAAGTACATATGCCAATGAATCCTTGAAGTTCCGTCACGTTCCTCGGCTCCGACCAATCTCTGATGGCCCTGATATTCTCCTCATGGACTCTGACTCCGTCCACTCCAATAATGTGACCCAAATACAACATATCCATCATCCCAAATTCACACTTGGAGAGCTTAGCATAGAACTATTGCTCTTCCAAGATATGTAATACTGCCTCTATATGCTGGAGATGCTACTCCCAAGTCCTGCTATATATGAGTATGTCATCGAAAAATACCAATACAAACTTCCTCAGATGACTGCAGAAGATATGGTTCATGCAAGACTGAAAAGTAGCTGGGGCATTGGTTAGCCCAAAGGGCATAACCAGAAACTCGAAATGCCCATAATGACATCTGAAGGCGGTCTTGGGAATGTCCTGTTCCCTCATGCGAATCTGATGGTACCCTGATCTCAAATCAATCTTTGAGAAGAACTTAGCTCCTCTCAGCTCATCCATCAACTCATCGATCTTGGGTATAGGATACCTGTTCTTCAGGATCTTCTTGTTCAGGGCCCTGTAGTTAATACACATCCTCAAGGTATCGTCCTTCTTCTTCACCAACACCACAGAAGAAGAAAACGGGCTCATGCTTGGTCTGATGTGCCCAAGAGCCAGCAACTCTTGGATGGCCCGCTCAATATCATCCCGATAGGCTTTGGGATGCCTACAGGGGGTAGTAATCACTGCCTGAATGCCCTGCTCAAGCTCAATGGTGTGCTCGAATCCTCGATCTGGTGGCCAACCTGGTGGTATATCCCCAAACACTGCATCATACCTGTCAAGGATGGCCTGTATATCAGGATGAACTGCCTGACCGATGGTCCCTGCCTCTGATGCCCGCAACTCAACCGCCCACTCTATGTCTCCCTTCTGGAAATTTGCCTCCATCTAGTGTGTCGAAACCATCTGAGGTGGGTAAGAGTGCATCCCGCGGATCTTCTCGTGCTTCCCGGTCTTCATATCATCCCACTCCATCTCTAAGGCCTCCCAATCTGTGGTGACCTTCCCCAGAGTAATCAACCACTAAACACCCAATACCACATTGGTATCCGGTACGTTGACCACGAATAAGTGATCGGTCACGGTGTAGGTACCCATCGTCACTGCCAACTCTGGAACATACCAGGCACACTGCATCGTCTGGGCTCCTGGGACCAAAACTGAAAATCCGTCAAAGCTCTCGGTCGATATACCTCTCCACTTGACCATCTGTGCATCAATGAAGTTGTGGGTTGCCCCACTGTCAAGTCCAATGTTTTAAAAAACGGAATCGGTCAGCTACCAGGCCGAGGTAATGACTCCGAATCGGTAATGACTCGATCGACTCGGTTTCAATGACTCGGTTTTTGTAAAAAATACATTAAATATTAATTTTTTTGTACAAAAACATAAATTTAAAGATTTTTATTCATGTTTCCAAACACAAAGCATTACAATATAGATAAGTCACAAAAGACAACATATGATCAAAGTAGGCTCATGAATATATCCATTCTATCAAAATTGCACCTAGTGCACTGTCCAATACAGGATGATGATATAGAGATCAAAACAAAAAACATAACCAATGTCACAAGTGACTCCTTTCGACAAGACATCAACCCTCTAGAAGGCCTGTGGTAATTCAAAGCATATAAAGAACCGTGGATTAAACCTACAGTGTTAAGTTCTGTGCCCTGATTGAAGAGGGTTTCATTGTGTTTTTCTTCAAATAAGAAAGCATTTGCAATTGAGCCACAATAGCCTTCAAACCGAGTTATTAAGTTCCCTATCTACGTTGAGAATTTAACGTGGATCAATTCATGGCATCTTTGTACATTACTTTGAAGGCTTGATTCTAAGTATAAACAAGGTATTTCTGCCCCTCGTTTGAAGCAATTATGGAGGAATTCTTTGCTCAAGTAGAATTGAAGGGTATTTTTCTTTTGTTTCTCTTGACAGTGCATCCTTGTTATGAATTTGTTATTCTCATTGTTCCGAAGAAAGTTAAATCCCCTAATCTAAAGAAAAATTCGGCATTTGACATTGTGGTCACTGGACTATGAGGACTTAAATGGTGACTTCATTTACAACTAGAAGGGTGGTATCCTATCAATGATCGTGAGGAGGACTTGTCCTAGAATTAGAGGCACATCATTATAAGGGACAGTTCTAAGGCCCTCCATAATTTAAGGACACCGAGATCTTGTATACATACGTTTGCAAGGTATGAATTGTAGCCTTAAAAAGACAATTAGTGGGCATCCTTTGTCATCTATATCAGTAAAATCAAGGAACCCTATTTTGTGTATATAAGAAGAGGCTGAGTCCTTATCACTGTTACAATCTCTCTCTCACACACACACACACAAGTATTATAAGCTAGTTCCATCGAAGCCGACTTGTAAATCAATAATTAATATATATTCATGTCTTTGAAGCATTCATAAAAGGTGCCTTGAGGTCAATGAAAATACAAAATGAAATTATGAGAAGGGATGGTCTCTTTAGACATCAATTTGAAAATGATTTTTGAAGAATAGTAAAAGCCCTCCATGATGTCATATTGTTGACTAAGCTGCTCATTATCTAGCAGCTGATGTGATTTTAAGAAGGTTTAGTGGCAACCCTTCATGTGATTCTATTTTTGTCTAGCAGCTGAAGCAAAGGAAGTTCATCTAAGAAAAGTATGTAGCTCCTCTATGTTGGCACCTTTGGATAAAGATGGTAGTGCCCTTGAAAGTCTGACAAACAGAAGAAGTGCAAGGCACTTTGAAGCAAATCCCTGTAGCAACTTGTATGAACGTAAAATCAGAGGTATGGTCTCTCTCATAGATGATAGTATGTGTAATGCATTTATTTATTTTTATTTGTTTTAAGGCTCTTTTGATGGAGGGTTTAATTTGAATAAGAACCCTAGATGGCTTATGGAAAACCCTAGCTCACATATGAAACCCTAATTTTTAGGGTTTGTGGATTCTAGGGTATTTAGATGAGGATGATGTTTTGAATTCCATCCTCCATTAATGTATTAAAACCCTATATTGTATCTCATGCTTTTATGATCACATATTGTTCTTGGTCATTGTCACTAACATCATGTCATCAAGGTACATAGAGGGATTGGTGCTCTTGATTAAATACGAGTTCCATACCCTAATACATGACAAAATTCGATGGAAACATTGCAATAACCCAATCTTGAAATCCTGAAAAACTGATAAGTCTGCTGGATTTTGAATGAGATCTAAAATTTTACTTTCTCCATATGAAATCCAATGAGGTTGGAACCACTCTCAAACATCCTGAGTCATTTCATGGTAATGTTAAAAATTTAAGTAAAAGGATGAAAATGAAGAATTTAACATTACCATGAAGCTGCTCCAAAAACCAACTCCACAACTCTTCAGAAAACCTCAAACAAACCTAACCGCAGAATTAAATTCGGTTTCAAGTCCATAAAAATCGATTTTTTGGGCCCACCAGCTAGCGGAATTGGCTCGGCCGAGTTAACTCGAACCAAGCCTGGTTGGCCGGTTTGTTACTGAGCCGGTACAAAAACCGGCCGGCTCGGTAACAAACCGGCCAACTGGCCGTTTCTTGTGCCTGGTCGGACCGGCAAGCCTAATGGCTCGGTCGACCAGGCCTGGTCTGATTCGAATCGGCCGTTTTTTAAAACTATGCTGTCAACCAAAACTGACACTCGCTGGCCACGTACTGTCCCTCGTACTCGCAGCGTCAAGTACTTGGGAACTCCTAGCAATGTTGCAAGGGTCCCTCCTATGGGTGCATAAGCTGCACCTCCTCTACCTGGCGATGGAGGTGGCAACTGATCCTGGGCTGTCTGACTATCTTCTGCCTCCTCGTCATCCTCGTCATCCTCTTCCTCGCTATCCTCGGAGAAGACCTCAATGAAGTGTGCTTTGCCCGCAGCACATCTATGCCCTGGTGCCCATGGCTTCTGACAAGTAAAGCACAACCGCTTCTTCTTCAGCTCCCTCCTGGCATCATCATCTGTCTGGGTCCGTCTTGGATTCCCCTTGGGAGGCGGAATCCTCACATCCTTCCCCTTGGGCTGGAAGCCCTGTCTCTGGGGGTAAGGTGTCCGAGTCCTGGGCAATGCATCCTGTAAATCCCTGGTCCTGCTAATAGCATCCTGGAGTGTAGCTGGTCTAGTAGATCTGACTAGACCCTGAAGTGGCTCTACTAACCCCTCCACAAACATATAGATCATTCGTGCCACGGATAGATCTAGCATCATCACTGAAACCTTCAAGAAATCTGCAATGTATGTCTCTGGGCTCCCAGTGTGCTTGAGCCTCGTCAACTCAACAAAGTGCTGTTCCGGATCCCTCCGGTCAAATCGCTCCATCAACCTCTTGGTAAACTCGGCATATGTCGTCATTGTAGAATGTCCGAGTGTAACCATCCCATGGAACCACCAGTCCTGGGCCTCACCATCCAAATGTAATGTAGCCACCTTGATGGCCTCCGTCTCCGACATCTGGTTAAGCTAGAAATAGATGTCCAACTTCACCACCCAAGACTTTGCCGAACTGTTTGATGAGCCATCAAACGTGGGAAAATGGAATCTGCTAGATGTGCGGTGGGTATCTCCATCATGATAATGTTGGTGCCCTCTATGATGGTCGCGGGGTCTACTATCCCACTGGAGCTAAACAAATCTCGAAATGAGAGAGCATTCTTGAACTCCTGCCCATAGGCCTGATACTCTGCAAAATATTCGCCCATGTGTCCGGGCTCTGCCTCTTGCTGGGCTCTTGCCCCTGTGTTTGCCCCCAAGAAAGTGGGCATGGTAGAGCGTGTAGGTGCACGTGAAGCCATCGGCTGAGTAGTATCACGCTGAACAGCACCATGCTCCGGCAAATGGTGGGATGTACCTGATCCCTCACCTACCTGGAATACCCGTGGGGTCTCACACTGTCTAGCCTCTACAGCGGTGAACATCTGACCCATCACCTCAATCTGCCTCGATAAATCCTGCACCGATTTGAGGAGTGCCTCCCCAAACTGTTTGGCCTCAATGTCATGCGAGGTCCTGGATGGGCAGGTAGCAGATGACAGGTACAGGGTGGTCGATGAGATCATCTATTACAGGGACAGGATCTTCTTGACTGAGGGATCTCAGCTCAAGAAGAAGATACTCCAGGCTTCACACGACTCTCCATTGGCCGGCCATCAGGGGTTCACCAAGACTTACCGGGCTATTCGGGAGAGGTTCTCATGGAAGGGCCTCAAGGAGGACGTACTCCAGCATGTCAGGGAGTGCGATGTTTGCCAGCGAAACAAGGGAGAGATGAGCCATCCTGCAGGGTTATTGCAGCCTCTTCCCATTCCGGAGGGGAAATGGGAGAGCATATCGATGGACTTTATCACAGGGTTGCCCATGGTGCAGGGCAAGGACTGCATCTTCGTAGTCGTTGACCGACCGACGAAGTATGCCCATTTTTTTGCCATATCCGCACATCACACAGCAGCGCAGGTGGCTGAGCTGTTCTTCAGGGAGATCTTCAGATTACATGGTCTACCCAAGACCATCATCAGTGATAGGGACAGCCGCTTCATGGGCGGATTTTGGCAGGAGCTCTTCCGACTAATGGGGACCGAGTTGACACCGAGCACTAGTTATCACCCCCAGACGGACGGGCAGAC
The DNA here is from genome assembly GCA_034641835.2 of Pinus albicaulis. Lineage (NCBI taxonomy): Eukaryota > Viridiplantae > Streptophyta > Pinopsida > Pinales > Pinaceae > Pinus > Pinus albicaulis. The sequence goes on from CM076572.1 coordinate 848,634,253, forward strand.
AGAGATAGTTAACAAGTGGCTGGAGGGCTACTTGCGTAACTACGTCAGTGGACAGCAGAGGGCGTGGCTGAAGTGGCTGCATCTGGGCGAGTACTGCTACAACACGACGCATCATATGTCTATTGGTATGTCACCTTTCTATGCCTTATATGGATATCATTCCTTATCTTTCGTGGACATGATGTTTGGTGTTAGCAGGGCTCCGAGAGCCAAGTTATGGATCCAAGAGAGCCAAGATATCCTCCGAGCTCTCAAGGACAACATAGCCACAACGAAAGTTAGCTTGTTCACTTGTCGCGCGCGCGCGCGTGATGTTGATGTTGATGTTGTTTGATGAAGAAGCGTTGTCGGCGTGGCGTCGTCGACGGCGTGTACCGTTGGGCGGCGGCGGCGGCGGCGGCGGCGGCGTGATGGCGTCGTGAAGTGGCGTGAAGCAGCAGGGCGGCGGCGGCGGCGGCGGCGTGGTGGTGGCGGCGGCGTGGTGATGTGGGCGGCGGCGGCGGCGGCGGCGGTGAAAAAATGGCGTGGTATGGCGTGAAGCAGCGCTATGGCGGCGGCGGCGGCGGCGGCGGCGGCGGCGGCGGCGGCGGAATGGAGCTGGATCTCACTCCGTAAAAATAGGGGGTCAACTCACTTTAATAAAATAAAGTGCTTTCCTAGTTGATGAACGTTGTGACTTAAAGGGGTGGCCTTGGGGGTCCACACACACATGAGGGGAGGCCTCACGTAGACTCCTAAGGTAACTGCGCAGGTCAAGGAGGAGGTCAAGGACGCAGTTAGGGTTTCTGAGGGAGTTAGCACTATAAAAGGTGGGGTTTTCACTCCATTTGGCATTATTGATATGTTATTGATATTGAGAGCTAGACTTCTGTCTACTTCAGCACGTCGGTTGTTTAGTCGGTCTGCAGCACTGTTTAGTGCGAACTGAGTGTCTCCGGTCGGAGATCTCGCCCTTGGCTCCGGGGGACTTCGAGTGCTTGCTCGAGCAAGGTATTTCCTTCAGTTTCTGTAGGTGATTTGCAGTGGATTTTGGGTGGACGTTTGTAGAGGAGCTGGCCCCTTGGAGTGACTGCGCAGTCCAGGAGAGAGGACGCAGTTTCAGCAGGGAGGACGCAGTCATTGTTGTGCAGCGTTGTTGTGAGGTGATTTGGTGGTGGTTGCAGCGTCTTTCAGCATTGGGAGGTTGTTGTTTTAGCCGGAGGTTTTGCAGGAGAGTTTTGGGCCCCTTTTCCAGCGTATTTCTTGGGCTTCTGCGCTGTTCCTGGGAGAGACAGCGTTTTCACTGAGGAGGGTTTATTTGGTGGATTTTCGGAGGTGGAGCACTTGCTTCACGGTTTCTGGGTTTTGTCCGGAGGGTTGGGTACAGCTAGCCTTCCGATTTTCAGATCATTCCAGTGTGGGGATCAGCCCCTAGTTCCAGTACATTGCAGCAGCAGTTTTCTACGGCAGTTTTCTCCAGCAGCTAGGACGCAGTCTCTGTTGTAGCCATTTCTTATTCTGAGAGGGTCTCCACTTGCCTAGAGCAAGGATAGGTGCACTCATTCCGATTATCTCTTGTACCCATATACATGTATTCTCAGATTAATAAGATGGCTTAGCGTTCTGGTATTTTATGTGTATTTGTTCCATATTCTAGTTCTGGCATTTTGTTCTATATAGCTGCTTGTTGTTTTGCTGTGTATTACTGTTTATTTCCCGTTGGGGATATTACACCAGAAGCATTACTTTGATCCCTGGCATCGGTCCTCTGCGTTGCTGATGCTCGGTTGCTGCCCCTCATTCACTATGCTGCTACTATCTGTACTGCTGCCCATGTCACTACCACTGACACTGCCTCATCTGTACTGCAGCTCCCTCTCAAATGTTGCATGATGTTGCCCATAACACTGCCACTGCTAACTGCTGCACTGCAACTAAGTTGTTGAGAAGTAAGCAACTGAAAAAACAACCCAAAAATTCTAACATACAAGTTAGTCTGGATGCACCTCGATACTGAAGCACCCTCTGTTGCTAATCTGCGCTGACCCTCTGATGCCTCTGCGATTTTGAAGCCCATCAACCTCTGCGCTGCTACTGCCTCTGCTTTGCGCTGCTCTAGTCTTCATTGTTCTATCTCTGCCAATGTTGCTCCATCATCCTCTGTAATGTTCCGA
>CM076572.1:848636505-848793312 GCA_034641835.2 Pinus albicaulis
ATTAGGAAAAGTTCCAAGCAGGGAGGAATCTTTGTAAACGCCGGGGGAGACACTGGTCAAGGAATCGACGGTTTGCTTGTTGGCTACAGAAGAGATGGTCGTCTCAGGGGAGGTCTGAGATTTTGGCTCATGATATGTCAACTGGTCAATGGTGACTATCTTTCCATTATGGGGGAAAGACATCTTGCGAAAGACCGCGGATGGGACAGCAGACATAGCATAGGTGTAGCTTCGCCCCAATAGAATTTTGTAATCTAGCGGGGCGTCGATGACTTCGACGTCAACGCAAACAGTCTTACCGGCGAGGGTGATAGGACAATTACGAAACAGGCCAATGGGCTGGGAGGCATGAACATCCCACGCTCGAAGGGTGATCGTGGAAGGGGCCAGTTCAGGGGATCCGAGTTGCTTCCAAACCGAAGCGGACATCACGCAGGTGGATGCCCCCTCATCAATGATACACCGGGACACGTTGGCGTTCCGGATTTTGACTAGGATTTGGAAGGCGACGGAAGGAGGAAGAGGAGGATGGTCCGATAGAGTGGCGTCGAAAACAATCATTTGGTCATCAGCAGGATCTACAGCACCCACGGCAGATAGTAGAGCCTTCTTTTGGGGAGGGCACGACTGGAGGAGTTCCAGTGTGGAAATGGCGGCAGGAGATTGCGCCAAATCATCTATTATGTTATACGAATGAGCAGCTCGACCAGAAGTAGCGTTTCGACGTAATGGTCCCTTAGGAATCTTGGTATGAACCTCAACTTTGGGTTGAGGGATATGTAAGGGGCCATTCGGTGTCGAAAGAGGCTCTGTAGAACCTGAAGAAGGAGGCTCGGAGGCAGACTGAGCAGGAGGCTGGGGGTACTGGCGAGACCGAGTTTGAAGGTGAAGGTCGACGGTCGGGGAAGGATCGGAGTGCATCATAAGGATCTGGTAATCAGAGGAACCAGAAAGGGAAGGGGGAGTGGCGACCTGGCTGTCAGGCGGTTGGGTAGCCACGAATCCTTGCTGAGGGAAAGGATCAGTAAACACAGTTGGTTGGGTAGTGGCCACATTAGGAGGAGCATGAGGGGAGGCGTGTTGTCCGCGCAATGTGGCTTGAGACTCCCACATCTGCCGCATCTGGGGTAAGAGGGGACAATCGTGGGTGTAATGACCATAAACACCGCAACACGAACAAGGCTTATTTGTGCGAAGCGGCTTGTCCGGCTTGGGCTGAATGCCCTGTTGCTGGTTGGCAGTGTTAGGGTCCACACCAGGATTGGGTCCATGGGTACCAGGGGCAGATTGGTTTGGGTTGCCTCTCCGCCTTCTTTGAGAATAAGGGGGATTAGTCGCGCCCTGCTGTGCAAATACTTGCCCTGGAGGAGGCTGTAAGTGCTGTTGCGGGTTTGGAGGAGGCAAGGGAGATGGAAGCGCATATGCTGGAGGAGCTGGCGCACCAGGCTGCGGATAAAGGTAATGGTTAGGTTGGGCAACATTGAGGTAAGCAGGAGGTTTGGCAAAAGGAGGAGGCATGCCGTATCCTGGATACATGCTACCGGGAGGGGGAAGAGTGCTAGAGGTGCTGGCCCCTCCCTGAGGGAGACCATAGCCCATAGGAGGTTGAGCGTATGGATGGGAAAGGGCTCCAACGATACCGTCGGCGAAATGAGATGCCCCCGGGGTGTTAGCGCCACCGGGCCTGGGGAGGTCAGGAAGAAGGGTATAAACATAACCAGATTGAGCGTAGATCAGGTCATATTTCAAGGCTATTTGGAGGGCGGCTTCTTCAGTTTGAGGAAAGTGAGAGGCGACATCTTTGCCGATAGGAGCTAAGAGGGTGCGAAGGAACCAGTCCATGTAAACCCGATCTTCGAAGGGGGGGCTCGACATAAGCTTCGTCTTCGTCGCCATTCCTGAACATGGGCGGAAAGGCGGGTCGAAGAGGTTTGCTTGAATGAAGTCAAGAGCTCCGTGCAAGTATCGTATCGGAGAGGGAGCTGGAAATAAGATAAAAAGGCTTGGGCAAGGGTCGCAAAGGTGGTATGGGAAGAGGTGGCTTGTTCAACATACCATTTAGAAGCTTCGCCGGTAAGCGTGCGTTGGAACAAACGAAGACGGATGGAGTCATCGGTAACGGAATTGGAGGAACACCACATGTGGAAAGATCGGACATGATTGGTTGGATCTTCTCCAGCAAGGCCTTCGAACTTAGGGATGTCGGAGGGGAGCTTGGTTGGCATAGCAGGCCAACCAACATCATGGCGGATAGGGTCATTGATCAACTGATTGAAATCGGGGAGGCTGAGGCCTGCAATGTACGACAGCAAGGGTATGGCCGAGGTAGTTCCTATGGCGGTTCCGCTAGTAGTGGTTCCGGCATTAGGGCTTGGAGCACCGCTAACGTTAGGCCCTGGACCAGACATAGTGAAGGTGACAGGGGGAGAACCAGGAGGAGAGGGAGAACCCAATGAATCAGAAGAGGAGTCGGAGTGCGGACTCGGAGGAGGACTGGCTCGACGACGGCAGGACGGAGCAGGTCGATCAACCAGAAACTGAGGGTGAAGGCCAAGAAGTCTCCGGGAAAGGCGCCTTGGGGGCGCAATGATGACGGGAAGAAGGAAACCGACAAGGGAAAACAGGGAAAGAATCAAGTGAGGTCAAGGGCAGAAAAGGTTTAGTGACAATTGATTTTAGAGTCTTTGCCAGGCGGTGTTAACCAGGCGCTTCTTCACTTAGGGTCAGTGTGTGGTGTGCGTTAATTTTAATTTTTAAACCTTTTCCGTTTGGAGAGCAAGAAAAAGGTGTGCTGCGTAACTGAAAATAAATCTGCAGAGAACAGTATATAATGCTGAAATAACAGAAAATTAACAGCTACTTGTGCATCTATCTAACCCAAGAAGGCGGGTCTCTCAAAACTAATCGAAAAAAAGGGAAAAATCTAGGCAAAACACACAGAAAAGAGGCCGATAGATCTAAGGTCAAAAGGGACAGGGATCTAAAGGATAAAGCTGCTGAAAAGAGGTGCAGATCACAGCCAAGAGACAGAGGCAAGGTGGCTGGAAAAAGGGAGGAAATCAGCAAAAAGAGGAAAGGACAGGGAGGAGGTCCTAAAGAGAGGTCCAAACAAAACGACAAGAGGTGATTTGAAAGGAAGAAAGGCTGATTTAAAGGGATCTGAGGAGGAGGTTTCAGATCTGAAAAAGGGAAGGCTGAAACTCTGAAAAACAGACGGCTGAAACAACTAAAACTCTTCCACAAAAAGTGGAGGGTACTAAAGCCCTAGGGGGCTAGGTTCCCACTTAGATGAGTAAAAACATATCAGAACTTGGTCAAAGCGGGCTGAGACAGAGGCTGGAAGACCCTGACAGAAGCTGCAGCAAAACCCAGAAAAATTGCAGAAAAATCACTGAAAAATTGGCAGGTCGCAGGTTCTGACCTGATTTCAGTGCAGGTCGCAGGAAACAGGCTGAAAAGTGCGACCTGGAGGTCCAGGTCGCAGGTTTAGGGCCAAAAAGTGTGACCCCCCGTTTCGGTTGTCTCGGCGGCAGATTTTCAGAAAAGTTGCCGTCTCAGTTGCGGCTGGTGTCGCTTACCTGCGCAATAGGGCCAGAAACACACGGAAGTTAGAAATTTTAATGTTTTAGGGTTTTATGTGAGAAAAACAACATAAAAATAGGAAAAATGAACAGCTGAAAAGAAACCCTAGGGTCTGAAGTAGCTGGATATGCAGGAATATGAAAAACGACAGCGGTCGTAATTTAAAACCCATGTGGAGTCGCCATTTGTTAGTATGAATCCTTTGTCGAAGTGTACGAAAAAGGACCACTTTAGCTACGCATAACTAATAGCCCTAACAACAAAAGTGGCTGCCAATATCTTCAGATCTGCGGTTAGTTGAACATAAAAAGAGCTGCAAAAACCAGATCTATGCATGGAAAGACATTAAGCAGAAAAAATAAGGGTTTGCTCCATATACCAATAGACAAGACAAGAACAATTTTTGAAAGAATTTTTATATTAATTGGGCACCTGGGAGGAAAACAAGAAGGCGTATCCAATTCTCCTTAGTGGGATGGGTTCTTGGAAGTCCTCGGCACTTCAGATCTAAGATTTCTCTCTCTTGTTGGTGTAGAAAACCCAATGCAAAGATTAGAGCTCAATGGGAGCTCACACAGCAAATGATGGAAAAATGTGACCAAGTGTATAGATCCAGAGTGATCTAATAGGCAACAAAAGGTGAAGAATGGTAGGAAAAACCCTCCTATTTATAACAAAATATTGGGTCATTCTAGATCTTGGTGCATGGGTTAACGAGATCTAGATCCACTTTTTATGGAATATTTTATTAATTTGTTGGAGGGAAAAGGTATTTGACTTGGGTCAAATCCCTTAATTTGTCAAAAATAAATAAATAAATGATTTATTTATCTTTTTAAGGAAGCGGTTAGAAGATAATCAAATAAATAATGATTTATTTAATTATTAAGTGGTTGAAAGATAATTAAATAAATAATGATTTATTTAATTATTTGTGGGTGATTGGGTCATATTTAACAAGGAATATTATCTAAATAAGATTTAAATAATTATTCCTAGAAAATAATGAGATAAATAAAGGTTTATCTAATTAGTTTCTTTGTTTTTGGGTTAAACATGACTGGGAATAATAATTAAATTAAGGTTTAATTAATTATTCCATGAGGAAAATCAAACAAATATAAGTTTGTTTAATATTTCCTTTTGGGGTTTCCTGTTTGGACCATAAATAACCTAATAAATGTGGTTTATTAAGTTATTTAACATAGTGAAGGCAATTTTACTTAGGGTAAAATTGGTCTTACGTGGTGTACTTGGGTCCATCTAATGATAATAGGTTAGATGACCAAAAAATGGTGTAACAGATACATTGCGGGATGTGATGCAGTCAGATCAGAAAGGCATGCTCATGAAACACCAAAGAAATGCCGAATAAAAACCTTTTATACATTCACGAAAAAAAAATTCAGTCGAGCCAAAGAACTGAATTCTATCAGAATTTTTCTGTTCCTCCTTTCTTCAACATCCTTAGTATAGGTATGCACATAATCGGTGCAAGGAGATCAGTGTAGGCACATTGCAGTGTAAGCATGATTGGTGCAAGCACACGCTCGACTGTAAATGCACAATGCAAGAAGCTGCTCAACACAGTACATGAGCGCTTAATGTGAAATGATTATTGAAAATTATTTTACCTGCAGCTAAAGGTTTACCATGATATATCATAGAATATATTATTTCCATTTCAATTATTACTTTGCATTATCATTTATTAGTTAGGAAGAAATTATTAAAGTGCAATATGTTTGGGTTAGGAAATCTAATCTTTTTAATGAATGCCAAAGTACATCTTAACTGAATCATAGAGATAATGTGGAATAGTACAGAATCTCCATAACCCTATGATTACCCCTTCTGAAAATACTTTCCATTACTCATTCATCATAACCATTACCTCATAACTTGATCATCTGACTGTTACACCGTCGTCGCAAAATCCTCCACTTCCTCCAATTATTCTCGCTTGCCTATAGGAGAGTGGTACATGTCAGCATCCATTTTGAATGAACGTTTGTAATGATTAATGGTGATTGGACAAATAGAATTAATCATGCGGTGGACGTCTGGGTCTCCTCCATAAAATTCTCAACAGATCTTTGTCTCTTTACCATGTGAAATCATTCTAAGACTATGATAGGGAATTGAGGAGAATTCGAGTAGGATGGAACCTGTGAGAAGTGAACCGACGTCCTTGAAGGAAATTGAATAGATAGCAGAGCACAGGAACAGTCTTTCATGATTGCAAGAATCAGGATTCCTCCTATTCTTACAGAAGTTCGATGGGTATGATATGGTCGTGGCCCTGTAGTTCACGAAAACGTTCGAGGATGGCCGAGTTTAGGTTGGCTCCCTGGAGTTAGAAGTTACGGAGGAGTCCATAACGCAAGCCATGGGACCATCCAACACAGGGGAACAGTGATTTAAGAAGGAAAGGATTTAAAATAAGCAGTGGCGCTAGTTCGTGGTTGACAGAAAAATGAAGGTCGATTGGAAGAAGGGAATTCCACGCAGCACCCTACTTGGTAAGTGGCAATACCTTCTCTACATTTTACAAAAGTTCTTGACCTGTGAGGGAAAATATTCCCTTACATTTTTGTATCACTTTCGACTGTTGTTTCATTTTGAGTTCGGGAAGGACATTAATTTCCCACATTATCTTCTCTGGAGTTTGGAGAATATGGAAAAAGGAGTGCAGAATGAGAATGCAAGCCAGGCCGAGTATAGAATTTACCACCATGGGCTTATTGCAATTTTGGTCAAGAAGGAATTGGAGGCTAAGGATATAGTCTAGGCAACATTTTCAAAGGAATTTTGCATGAGAAAATTTGTCGGGACAACTGCAAGCAAGAAGTGGAAGGCAGAAACCCCTACCCCTGCCAAGAGAAAGAACAAAATTTGATGAGTACAAGCAGAGGAGAAGGTTGATGAAGAAACCCTGTCCTTGGAAAAAAGGAAGATGACCAGGACCTCGACAAAGAAGAAGGTTTCTTCTTGTTCAAGCTCCCCAATTCTTATATATGAGTCACCTCAAGCTTCCCCCAAAGATCACAATCTCTCAGTCCTTGCAGATGCGACATCCCACATTGTGGTAACTGAAGAGCATGAAGAAATAGAAGATGACATCCTTTTGTTGGACTTCATTAAAAAACTGAGGAAAAAGAAAGAAACCTCGAGTACAAGTAAGGACCCACCAGATGGTCCATAAGATGATGTGGCGCAGTATGAAGACCCCCTCGACAATTTTTATGAGTAGGAGCTTGAAGCCCCTGCTGATGATTTCGATGAACAGGGTAAAGGCCCTGATGAATTGGATGAACATGGTGTCAAAAACCGTGATGAGTTGGAGAAACAGGGTACTGAAGCCCCTAAGAATTTAAAAGTGTAGGGTACTGAAGCCCTTGCTAAAATAGACATGGAGGATTTTGAAACCCTTAGTGCCATGAAAATTCCTAGCACAGAAGATTTTGTTGACTTGATGCAAACACTGGACAACCAAGTTCATTTTGATCTTGGCGATGATGGTACATGCCTCGAATCCATTGCAGAAAGGGTGCCTCCATCCGATGAGTCAGACACACAAACCTCTACCCTCTACCTCAGCACTCAGATAGTAGAGTTGGAACAACAAATCCATGATTTGGAGGCGCTCAACCAAGTGATGAAAGAGAAAAAATGGAAGTAGTAGGGTATGGTGGAGTTGGTTGAAGAGGTTAAGAAGCAGAACCGTGAAGTAAAGGTATGGAAGTACCAGCCTTCAAAATGCTACAAGCACCTCAAGAAGGTGACTAAGAAACTGAAGGATACTCGAGAAAAGAATCTAAAGGTGGTAGCAGCAAGAATTAACATTCAAGTGCAGGATTGAGAATGGCCCCTATTTTGAATTTTTTTTGCAGACAGGTGTTAAGTTTGAACTTTACCCATTTTTTACACATATTGTAGGCCTTGCCTCCCCTATTTTTGAACCCTTTTCTCTCTTTAATTATACCTATTTCGGCTATGTTATCTATTTTTGGCTAAAAAAGGTACCATAAGCCTAAGGTATGTTAAATTATCATAAGAAGTGTCATTTTATCTAAATTCGAGTATTCTTTGATCTATCCATGTCTTTATTGCATTACTACTCTAACTAGTCTAGAATTCGTGCACAGATTTGCTAGATTCAAACAGTTCTGCAAATCCTGCAGACAGTTCATGCGGCTGAGATTCCTGTAGATGTTCCGAATTTCTTGCAGATATGTCGATTTCCTGCAAACCATCTTGATTTCCTGCAACAAGATCAATGGTTTAACATGTTCCACTCATCTCCAGATTGAGTAAATACATGGGTTTTGAAGGGAATTTGTTGCATATGGAAGCTATCCTATTCATTGTTTTTAATCCTCTTTTGCAAATACCCAAACATCCAGATCTTCTCTCGTGCCCACATGGAGAAACAGCTTCAGCCGCGCAACAGAAATTTTCTAATCCATGCTTCTAGTCGTGGATTAGACTCAACATAAGTTTACTTTGTCAATTTTTACATGTATCATTGGTTGTAGGCTTATATTAGTGATCTACTTTGTTCAAGCCAAATATGGGCTTCGATAAATGTATAAATCTAATGTATTTCACTTTGTAAAGGAGGTTGAGTTGGGATTGTTGTTGATAGCAAGATATCAAACTATACTTGACTGTAATTTCCAGATTAATAAAATAATATGTGTTCTGTTTACCTTTCTGAGCAGTTTCTTCGACTTTTGAAGGAGTTGTGAGTGAGGGAGGGCCCCCTTCGCTCACAACTCCTGCAACATAAAGTGTGTTTCATTTCTATTTCATTTATGCATCAATAATTCTTGTACACATATAGTGCTTTCTTTCTGCATTTCCTACAGCAAATTGTTAATTGGTTAAGAGATTTAATTCTTTATGTTAATGAGCTATTTTCATTTGGCCAATGTTTGGATTCATGCTCTTTAAGTTGGATTCTTGATTGTGCTTTATCTTTTAGCTTTTCCTGCATCAATATCAACAAACCCAAGTGATGTAGAGGGATGATATATGCCACTCCATAGCCATTGCTGCAAAGTATTGATACAGGAAAAAAACACGAATTGTTGAATGTTGTTTGATCTTTATCTTTTCATGGTCAATATCAGCAAACCTAAGTGTTGTAGAGGGATGTTATATGCCACTCCATAGCCATTTTTGCCAAGTATTGACATAAGAAATAAGCATTAGTTGATGTGTGTATAATTTAATAACACTTGAAGTAATCAGCCTGCATATCCTTTTCACTGCATCTCATTAGTTTACCTTCTTGGGTTGACAATTTATGGTTGGAAAATTATAAGCATATAATTTGAATCAACATTTTGGTGTCGTTTTCAGGGAGGTGCTAAGGGATGATACTGAAAGTGTTTTAGTTTGATTTTGTTGATTTTGTTTTCAAGGTGGAAATTCGGTGCAGATGAAGGGCAAAAGCCACTTTTAAAATTAGAACACTGCTTAAGCCATGTCTGATTGTTTGGTAATTTTTATTTGTTTTAATATAGATGAATGATTCAATAGCATATATTTTTTAATAGCGGTGTGAGCACGTAATTTCCTAATACGGAAAAAAAAGGAGATACATAAAGCTCAAGGCGGTAAAGGAAGAAGAATGTTTGAATAAGTGCAGTCAGAATAGATTGACGCTATAGCGAACACTCTGTGGAGAATCTTCTAAATGACCATACAAAGTCTCCCGCACAAGAAGACAACATCTACCTTTCGATGGTGTCAGAAAAGCAGGTTCTTGTGAATTTTATTAAAACCATGTTCCATATACTGCCATGGCTTTAGAGATCATAATGTCAAGGTCCCTGCCACTATGGACTTATGTATCTGCAGAGAGCCGGTCTTGGTAATGCCAATGGAGGCTTTGATGATAAGGAGGATAAATTGGTCACATTTTAATTCCCTATTAGGGAGACTGGTGGAGCTACTCAGATGAAAAATATCCTGCCTTCGGCCTTGCCTAATTTTCGTGGTACTTCTAGTGATGATCCAGATGCCTTCCTATTCGAATTTGATGTGTTGTGTCGGAGCTATGACTATTCTTCCAATGCTCAGAAGCTGAAGTTGTTTCTTACTACATTGAAGGATTCATCTCTCAGGTGGTTTATGGGGTTTGGTTCAAAATCCATTACAACTTGGGCTGAAATGAAGAAGGTATTCCTGAGAAAGTACCAGGACTACTGTAAGACCAAAGACCTCAAAGAAGAAATTTTTGGGACGACTCAGAAGGAAGGGGAGAGCCTTGAAGATTTGGTAGTATATTCCAATACAATTTGTAGAGATCTAATATCAATTGTATAGAGAGACCAAGAGAACCATTTTTCTTAGGGAAATCAGAGCATAATATCTAGAGGTCTTAAATCTAATGGGAGAAGGTGATGTATCGAAGTTGAGTTATGATGGTGTGTGATATTTGTAAAATATTTTCAAGAGGAAATTCCAAGATTGGAGGAGGACCAAGAGATCCTTCTTCCAAGCTTGTCAAATCAGTTGTCGGAGCTGGTGTAAACAGAGCTGAAATGGGTAATTTATTTGAAAATTTTAAAAGTGATATTCTTAGCACTTTATCTTCACAATTGGATTTTTTTTAGGCTAAGAAGAAATAGGAGAAACAAGATGAATTGAAGAAAGCCTTGGCGGTGTTCTCCTCCAAATGCAAGAAGAAACATGCTTTAAGGGAATGCCCTACTAATAGTATTGAGGTATGTTGAATTTGTGAGGTTGAACATTCCACTGATCAAAGTCCTTCTCTGCCTAAAATTAAAGCATCCTACATAGAAAATCAAGGAGCTTTCAATGCACTTTATGAAATGGCACCTCAGAGACCATGGCAACCACGTCCTGCAGGTATGTCACAGTAAAATTTTCAATTTCCTTATGCTCAAAATTAGATGTGCAATGTTCCAATGCCCTGGAATCCTTCGCCTCCTCAAAAGCCTTGGCAGGGAAACTATTCTTATCCTAATACACAAATTTTCCCAATTCAAATTTTGTATTCATAGCCCACACCACAAATAATGATGCAATCGCAACAACAACTTCAATTGACTGCCCCACCAAATCAACCTCGTCCCACACAACTTCCTGCTCAACCAGTTTCTAATCCCAACAATAAAACCATCCGATCCGCTCAAAACATTGGATTGGTCACTTATCCCACTTTTCCTACCTATTGTATTGCACCTCAACTTCTACAGGAAGTTTCTGACTCTGTGTTACAGGAATTTCCTGTGTATCTGTAGGAAATGTATGTTCCTGTACAATTGCAGGAATTACCTGTGCAGCTGAAGGAAATCAACTTTAGGTTGGAAAAATTGGTGACTTAGTCCAAAAGAATTGAGGAGATTGTAGAGGAAGATACCTTAGAAATTCATGAAGAGGAAACCACACTTGAACCAACAAAACCATCCACCTCGAGGCCACAAGAACCTTCCTCATATCATATTGTCCAACCTCCTTTTCCAGAGAGTTTGGAAATGGGAATTAAAACAAAATAGCCCAAATTTGATCTTGTGTTTGAACTGAGAAATATGTGCATCAAGATCCCATTACTGCAAGCAATAAAGGACATCCCAATATATGCCAAAACAGTGAGGGAACTATGTACCAAGAAACCAAGGAGAAAAAGAAAGAACCCTCAACAATTCAAGTATGTGGAAAGCTTGCAAGTTTAATGTCTACCAGATGTGTTAATGAAAAATATGTGGATCCCGGAATCCCTGTGGTGATCGCCTTCATCAATGGATACTCCATAAAGAACACTTTGATTGATTTAGGTGTAGTGATCAATATGATGACTATGGAAACTTTATCTCATATAGGATCCTTTGACTTATTACCCACTCCTACCATGTTAGAATTAGCAGATAGGTCTAAGGTAAAGCTAGAGGGGGTTTTAGAAGACATTGTCATATTATTGGATTCTTGGGAGTACCATGTAGATTTTTATGTACTTCAACCTAAAACTAACTTGGGGGGGCACCCATTGATCCTAGGGAGACCGTGGCTAACCATGACTGATGCCTACATAGGGTGTAGATCCGGAAACATGACTATCACTCATGGGGTTGAAACAAAACATATCAACTTGTATCCCCTTGATAAATCCCTCTTGAGATAAGAAAACACACATTGGGTTGAAGAATAAGAAGAACATGATTCAGAAGGTACCCAGCTAGTTTTAACAATAACCCAAGCCATGAGTCTTAAGGAAAATTCTGAGAAAATCTGATAAATTGTTTTATTTCTAATCTTGATTTCCCGCAGCATTTAGAAGGACATTCTAGTCATAATTTAGATATCATTACTGATCTGCAAGATTTTTATGAACATAGTTCAGCTTCTGAATTACATTAAGCCCTCTTATTTGCATTTCCTGCATATTCAATGTCTGAATGAGGGAGTAAGGTAGTGGAAATTTTTCTTGAAAAATATTTAAACATTAATTTTGCCTTAACTTGTGAACAAGAAAAGAAATTAATTCAAACATTGAAAATTTTTTCAGATACATTTGCATTGTAATATACATATATGAGAGGCGTTCACCCAAACACATGCATTCATCACATTTATATAGAAGAAAATTCTAGGCCTGTGAGACAACCACAAAGAAGGATGAACCCTGCTTTAAGGGAAATTGTAAAAGATGAATTACAAAAATTGTTAAATGTAGGATTCATCTATCCTATCTCAGATAGATAGTGGGTATCCCCACTAGTCATTGTCCCCAAGAAAAATGGTAAATGGAGAGTGTGTGTAGATTACAGAGAATTAAACAAAGCTACATTAAAAGACCATTTCCCTTTACCATTTATAGACCAAGTATTGGATACTCTAGCAGGGAAAATTTACTTTTCCTTCCTAGATGGATCAATGGATACAATTAGATTAGGATAGCCCCTAAGGATTAGGAAAAGAAAACGTTACATGTCCCTGGGTACCTATGAATACAAAGTATTACCATTTGGTATATGCAACACACCAGCCACATTTCAATGGGTCGTCCTTGGCATTTTCTCTAATCTTTTGCATGATTGCGTAGAATTTTATATGGATGATTTTGTAGTTATGGGTGATAATTTTGAAGAATCTTTACATAATCTGGAATTTTTTTTGCAAAGATGTAGAGAAACCAATCTTTCGTTAAGTAATGAAAAATGTTTTATGATTATGATTGAAGGTATTGTTTTGGGTCATCATGTTTATGCTACAGGAATTAAGGTCGATCCAACAAAGATTGAGGTTATTGTAAAGTTTCCCCCACCAACCAATCAAAAGGGAGTTCGTATTTTCCTTGGACATGCAGGTTACTACAGAAGTTTTGTTGAAAACGTTACAAAGGTAGCCTCTCCATTGTTTAAATTATTGACCAAAGAATCTAAATTTCATTGGAATGATGAGTGTCAAGCTACATTTGATAAACTCAAGGAAAAGCTTTCTTCAGCACCTGCCTTGAGAGGCCCAAATTGAAATTTACCTTTTCATATTTCCACTGATTCCTATGATTTAGCCATAGAAGCAGTATTGGGTCAAAAGGAGGATCATGTAACCCATGCCATTTATTTTATTAGTAAAAACTTGACTCCTGCAGAACTGAATTACATGGTAATTGAAAAAGAATTCCATGTTGTGATTTATACCATTAACAAGTTTAGACACTACATCACGAGTTATGAAGTTTTTGTACACATAGATAATTCTGCTATTCGTTATCTCATGAACAAACCAATCACTAACAGCAGAATTACTAGGTGGTTGTTGCGGCTACAGGAATTTGAGATCACGGTATTGGATAGACCAAGAAAAGAAAATTAGGTAGCTGATTTATTGTCTAGGCTCAACCATGTAGGTGAGGATGTTCTTGTTAATGATAAATTTCCAAATGAAATTTTTTTTTCCATATTTGTTAAAACACCTTGGTTTTTAGACATGGCCAATTATATTGCTACAAGAAATTTTCCACCTTACTTTTCATCTAATCAGAAAAAGAGAATCATTAGGAATAGTGTTGTTATTCTTGGATTATGGGAGATCTATTTTTTACTGGACTTGATTTTAAAATCCGTAGGTGTGTCAGAGAAGATGAGATCTATGCAATCTTGAGAGCCTATCATGATGAACCTTGTGGAGGACACTTTACAAACAAGTAGACAACTTATAATATCCTTCGCACAGGTTATTATTGGCCTAATCTCTTCAAGTATGCAAAGGAGTATGTTCGGAAGTGTGATAGCTTCTAGAGAATGGGGTGGCTTGTACAATCAGATGAGATGCCTTTGCAGCCACAGGTTCTCATAGAACCATTCGAGAGGTGGGCTCTTGATTTTGTAGGTCCCATCAATCCTATATCCAAAGGTAAAAAGTATATTTTGGTTTGTACTAATTATGTGTCAAAGTGGGTGGAGGCAAGAGCACTACCTAGAGAAATGGAAAAAGCAGTGGCAGATTTTATTTTCTCTGATATTTTTGTAAGATTTGGAGTACCTAGGGAAATAGTTACTGATTGGAGTGCTCAGTTTGTGTCTAAGCTTATGCAGTAAATGGTGCAAAAATATCATATTACCCACTGAAATAACACCCCTTATCATCCACAAGCCCATGGGCAGGTGGAATCAACCAACAAGGTGCTGGAAACAATCCTTACCCAGACAGTGCAATTACACTAGAAGGATTGGTTTGACAGACTTCTTGAGGACTTGTGGGCTTACCAAATTACATGGAGAAGTACCACTGGCTTCTCTCCGTATGAACTAGTGTATGGAAAATATTTTTTTCTGCCCATCGAATTTTAGATCAAAACCTTTAGAATGACATCAGATTTGGGTATAAACCCTGATGAAGCACAACAACAGAGAATCTTGCAGCTCAATGAGTTAGATGAGATTAGGCAGGATTATTTTCAGCATACTAACTTGATCCAACAACAAAGGGCTAAATGGGACGATAGATACATCAAGAAGAAACAATTCAAAGAGGGAGACTGGGCATTATTGTATGATTCTAGATTTAAAAACTTCAAAGAGAAATTTAACACACATTGGCTAGGCCCCTATGAGATTGAAAAATATTTTGATAATGTATTTGTTCAGATTAAAACTATTGATGATGAGAATGTTACCTTCTTGGTGAATGGGCATAAAATCAAGCTATATCAAAAACCCCAATCTAAGGAGGAATTTGTGGAAGAAATTGTGAAGAAGAAAGAGCTAGAGATGGTAAGGGAAGGGATCCTTCCTTCCACTGTCTCTTCCTAATTTCCCTGAGGATACAATGAGCTCACTCAGTTCCTCCTTGTACTCAATAAAAAATGGGAGGAATGTATATTGGGTATAGGTTTATTCCTTTTTCCAGGCCCAATGGATTACGTACGGAAAAGGAACCCTTTGGAGTCTTCTTTTTCAGTATTTTAGACTCTCTAAAATTGAAATATAGTGAGCGTGGACTGCCACTACGCTCGTTAAAAACACAAGTCAGTAGATATTTTTTTATCCTCTCAATAAAATTTGTTTTTTTTCAGTTAATCTATGGATTACTCGTGTCAGACTGATGTGGGATTTCTTAAGGCCCTCCAAACAATTTTGGCCCATCGACATCAACAAATTATCTAGGTACAGGATTAGAGCCTTGTGATTCCTTGAAGCTTGTATGCCCCAATGATAGGCTATCTCGCCAGTGGTAATGAAGAATCATCATGGCTTATTTACTACTTGATCCTACAAGGGGTTCGACAATAACTCATATATTCACACCTGATAGGATCCATCAGGGTACCTGTGTCCACACTGTCATTAATGGTGATGGACCTCGCATGTAATGTTCCGAAATGGAAATCAACAGCTTTTACACCACTGAAGAACTCCTTTGTTGGAAATATGAACAAGGCTATGTTAGAGATGGACTGAGAGGGCTTTTACTAGTTATGTCACCTCTAAAGAGAGGATGAGAACCGAAGGCTATCTAGCCCTTTCTCAAACTCTGCCTATAGCTATGTAAATACTTCTTCCTCAGAAGATCTTGCTCAAGGGATGAGCTACAGCAACATCTGAACTTCAATAATGAACAGCAACAACAATGAAATAATGCTCATAAGATGTGAGAAGAGTGTGAATCTGATGTATAATCTGTAGCAGCAAAAGATATACAAAGTTACAAACTCCTTGAGGAAAAGACTTCTCAAGGTGGGCTCAAATCAGCCTCAAAGGAAAATGTACATTCAATGGAGAAAAACTCTGCTACATAACCCAACAACTCTATAACTGCGCAGTCTATAAGGGAAAATGACTGCAAATATATGTAAACACAAGGATATAACAATATCAACTCAAATAAAGAAGGGGGAGCGAGATCTCAACCCCATAAAATACATAACATCAACCCTTTAAGAGGATTGGCTGAAATCTATACAAGAATGATAAATATACAAAATGTCGGAGTTGCAGTGTAGCTGCTGCAACTCAAATACAATACAACATAGGAGAAGGATGTAGACGCTGCAACAAATGTAAAAACCTCCTCCAATGATCTTCTAAGTGAAAGGCTGCCCCTTTAACTGAAAATTGCACTCTCCAGTGCACAATGAGAACCCCTTGTGCATGCCTCCTCTGAAGATAACGCTGTAAGGGAAAGGGACTGCGCTGGGCATGAGAAGAAACATATGGCCCAATGCCAAATCTGCAATATGAGCTCCGGAAATCTCCTTTGCTGATCTCCTAGAGAAAGAGAGGGCTCCTCCTCTACAAAACAACTCCGGAAATGAGTGATGATGGTCCCTCACTGCAACACCAACAACTCCAGCGTTTCTGCCCAACAGAATAACGCAGTAGCTGAAGATGAATGCTTTGGCCTCAAGCCAAGGTGTGAGGAAGATGAAGAACAACTCCTCCAAGGCCTCCCAAGGAAGAGAAGGAAACTCCTAAACAGGAATTCCCCTTGTGCTGAGCAGCACAAGCTATCTCAGTTGAACAATTGAAGAGAGCTCCAAAATCGAATTCTCAAGCATGAATGAACATTGAACAATGGCTGTCCTTCACCTTTTTATGCAAGGAATGCTTCCTTGCCATGGACCCCACCCATTAGGGTTTCTCTCATCCTCTAATTTCCCTCCATTCAAAACTGCGCAGTCTTCTTGAGCAAGCTTCTCCTCTTAGCCACGTTGTTGACTTGGTCAACCATGGCCTAGTTTACTTGCTTTTGGCCCTTTTCACATTAGGGACTGCCAAATTTAGCCACTTAAGTGACTCTTTGCACCTTAGGAGAGTTTATTTTGCTGATACATGGGCTCCCTTACCCATTTTATTCCTTTTATGAACATAAAAGCAAAATTAATGTTCCAATTACCTTATTGAAAAATTTGGAACATTACAGTCCTCTCCTCCCGAAGATTGCTTGCCCTCAAGCAAGTGTAAGGGTAGAACTGAAAAAGATTCTCCACTCAAGGCATGGAGTCTGAAATATCCTCATGTAGATCCTCCATCCCCCAAGAAATAAACCAAGCAAAATGAGTTACTCTCCAACTGAGCAACTCCTGAAAATCATCCTCCACCTTGTGCTCATGTAGAAAAGGTGGGCTGAAATGCTGAACATGGTAAGCTTCATAGCCTACCCCACGCTATTTTCTCTTCCACTTATGATAAGTGTAGACTGATAGCTGAACTTGGCCTGTAATAGTGTTGCCTTCAAGAGGCAAGATTAAGTCTAGATCCTCAAGGATCTCTCCTCCAACGCTACAAATCAAGTTCGCCAAAATCATCTCATATGTGATGAGTTGGAATTCATCATCATATGGCATCCAATTAATCATATGGCTCACCTCCAAGAGAAACCAATGTCTGAACATGGTGACCATAACATCTCCCATACTCCCCCTGGAGCATGTGCTGCAAAAATAATGGAGGTAATCTCCTCCCAAAGGGCACGTCTACCCAATGAGTTCCTCCCTTCTCATGATACACATGGGGCTGCAGCTGATATATGGCTGCTGTGAAATGGTCTTCAAGAGAGACCCAAGCCACCCCATCAATCATACAAACCATGAAGTGCCTCCCCAAAAATTCAAACTCTCCAAATAGCTCCTCCCACATGAAGGAAAGAGGTGAAGCTTGGCATTCATGGGCTGCCCATTATTTCCACTGAAACATATAGCATGTAAATTAGGGAGAACCATACTCCCAATGGTCATCATCAACTCATGTCCTACTTTCCAAACAAATCTCCCCATGTACCAAGAAAAATCTGCAATGCATGGAAGCAAAAACCAATAGAAGCAAATTGTCTCATGACAACCGGAAAGTGGATCATTGTTCCACCAATGGAACCTGCACAGTGCACTCCTTGCCTACATCAAAATAGAAAGAAACAAGTGCTTTCCCAGCCACTTTTTTGCTACCACAATCATCTCAAAAGATATATACATGAAAGTACAAGATGGTGTAATTGGTGCACACCAGAAATCATGTGGCTTTCCCCCACAACCCACTGCTAGAATAGCCGTCACATTTTTTGTAATAGACCATGAGCATAACAAAACATAGTGTGCAAGAAGGAAATATCCTCCTTGATATAATATGCTGCTCATAAAAATAAGAGAGTGCCAAACATTAAGCAAATGGTTACCTCCCTCATCATGTCCTTTAGCCTTTGAGCTGAAATGGCTCAAGTGAAAAGTCCCCCTTACTGCAACATAGTAGGGGAGTGGTTGTGCCAACCATATCATCATCTCTTGGGCTATGCATCTAGCTATATGCTGATATACATCCATTAGGATGCCCTCCCAAGTGGACTCCTCCATCAGTAGATAGCATGCATAAGAATTCATGGAAGAAGAATCCATAATTGCTACATGTAGGTGTCTCCTCCTGTGCTTGTGAACCCAAGCCAAGAAGATCAAAACATAGCAAGGGATGTTTCCATCCATTACTTCCTCATCCTCCTCTCCTACATGCCTCCAATACACATCACTTGTGAAGTGGTTTTGAGAACACTTCAGCAAGTAATCCAAGCTCTCAAGTGACAGCGTTGTTGGCTTTTGGAGTAGGGCCACTGTCATCTCAAAGCTCCCCTCTTTGACATGAATCTTGCCAAAGACTCCTCCCATCATGTTGCTGCAAATGTAGAGCCCCTCCCATGAAGAAGGTTCTGCTTTGGCATCCAAGATCAAAGAGCAATCCCCTTGCACCATCATGTGCCTGCTCTTGCTCCCGCAACATCCAAACAAAATCTGAGCAACAATAATGCTTGATGCTCCTCCATACTCCCACCATAAATATGAAATGGGAACAAAATGAGTGGTAAGGAAAGTGCCATCCCATCATGATGCACCCATGCTCTCCTTTGCTCCATGGTGTAAGTATCATGCCCTCCTCCTTTCCTCTTCAAACCCCATGAAACGGAATAGGTCATATGTTGGCCAAATTCTCTAAAGAGAAACCAACGCAGCATGGCTTCTTGCTACCCTGTATCATAGATCTACAAGAGGCTCGCCATCCTCTTGCATCCCATCCACATCCACTCAGCTCCTAGTGGATGCTTCTCATCTTTCTGCAACTTGGTACCTCTCCCACAAGAGCTACCATCATCCCAAAACAGAATTTTACCTTTGCATTTCATCGGATATTGAAATGCAATCTCCTCCATGGTCCATGTCTCAAACCCCAACCTCATGTGTGGTGCATGAATCATCAAGGGTGTCTGAGACTGATGGCACAGTGCAGTGAAAGTTCCCTCCTCAAGACAATCAACATGACATACTGTACAATCATCCATGATAGATAAAAACTCATGCATACCTTGGAGAGATTTGGAAGAATCTTGTGTTGTTGCAAGAGTCTCTTCCTCAAGTGTGTTGGCTACCTCAATAGCTGAATCTGAAGGGTGATCCTCCATGTCTATGATAGTGTTGGTATGTGCCTCTTCAACTGGTGGTAAGGGCTCCTCCCTCCTTTGGCCAAATCATCTAATCAAGATCTGAGAAAAATCAGCAAGAGTAGAAACCCTTGCATGTCTCTCATGGCTTTCCCACCATATCTTTGCTTCTCCCTCAAGATGCAGCACTGCAATGGCTACACTCTCTCTGTCTACTATAGGATGTAGCAGGAAGAAATCCTCTAGCTTCTTCACCAAGGCCTGTGTTGCACATGTGGGTGACCCATCAAAAGTAGACAATAGAAATCTATTGCCTTTCATCCTCTCATGACTGTGGGGTCTTCTTTCCTCTTTCTGCTGAAAAAATTGTGAAAAATATAGTCTCTTGGAAGACTCTAGGTTTTGATCTATATTCAGCAAGATATTCACTTATAATTTTGAATTCCAAGTGATCTTCATGCTTCTGCTCTACTTCTATGTGAGAATAGGAAGTGCATGGTCCTTCCTCTTCTCCTTTTTCTGTCTCCTCAACCTCCTTGGAGAGGTTGTTGCTGGATCTCAAAATTGATGAGATTAATCTCATTCTCTGCATCATTCTGGCCTCTTCTTCTCTGAAATTTGAACTTCACAGGCTGAGCCAAGTTCGAAGTTGTGATACCACTATAATGTTCCGAAATGGAAATCAACAGCTTTTACACCGCTGAAGAATTCCTTTGTCGGAAATATGGACAAGGCTATGTCAGAGATGGACGGAGAGGGATTTTACCAGTTATGTCACCTCTAAAGAGAGGATGAGAACTGGAGGCTATCTGGCCCTTTCTCAGGCTCTGCCTATAGCTAAGCAAATATTTCTTCCTTGGGAAGATCTTGCCCAAAAGAGCTGAGCTACAGCAACATTTGAACTTCAATAATGAACAGCAGTGAAATAATACATCATAGTGTATAATAAGAGTGCATGGCTGATATATAAAGTAGCAACAACAAATAATATACAAATATTGAGGAAGAAACCTCTCACGATAGCCTCAATCAAGAATGTGCATGAAAACTCAAGACTACACTGCTACAAATTGCTGCCCTAGCCATGACTGCGTAGTTACATGAGGAGACTGTAACATATAAAATGAAAATGGATGATATATCATTATCAGCTCAAGAAATGAGGGGGATCAAGCTCTCAACCCCTGAAAATAACTAACTAACAATCTTTAGAAGGATTGGCTACAATACATGTACAAAATGATAAAATACAAAAATGCCGGAGTTGCAGTGTAGCTGCTGCAAATCAATAATAATACATGAATGGAGAAGGGGAAGAATGCTGCAAACAGTATGATGACCTCCTCCAATGATCTTATAAGTGAAGGTTGCTCCTTTCACTGAAGATTTCACTCTCTAATCCCCAAGGTGCATCCTCCTACAATTTCCCTCTGAAAATAACACTGTAAGAGGGAGTGACTGCGTTAGGGCTGAGATGAAACACATGGCCCTTTGCCAAAATCTGAAATAAAGCTCCGGAAATGTCCTTTTCTGATTTCTTAGAGAAATAAGAACTCCTCCTCTTCAAAACTAGCTCATGAAATGGTGGGATGATGATTCCTCACTGCTACCTCCAGCAACTCCAATGAATCTGCCCAACATAAATGTTGTAGATGAAAGAGATGGCTTTGGCCTCAAGCCTAGATGTGAGGAATATGAAGAACAGATCCTCCAAGGCTTCCCAATGAAGGAGAGAAGACTTATAAACATAAATATCCCTTGTGCTAAGCAGAACAAGCTATCTCAGTTTAACAACTGAAAAGAGCTGCAATTCGAAATTCTCAAGCATAATGAACAATTGCTCTCCTTCACCCTTTTATGCAAGGAATGCTTCCTTGCCATGGACCCCACCCATTAGGGTTTCTCTCATCTTATATTTTCCCTCCATTCAAAACTGCGTAGTCTTCTTGAGCAAGCTTCTCCTCTTAGCCACGTTGTTGACTTGGTCAACCATGGCCTAGTTTACTTGCTTTTGGCCCTTTTCACGCTAGGGACTGCCAAATTTAGCCACTTAAGTGACTCTTTGCACCTTAGGAGAGTTTATTTTGCTGCTACATGGGCTCCCTTACCCATTTTATTCCTTCTATGAACATAAAAGCAAAATTAATGTTCCAATTACCTTATTGAAAAATTTGGAACATTACATCCTCACACCAATTGACTCCAGTCATCCTGCTACTCTCATTAAGGGCTCCCGTAGCTCGTATGTGATCCAAGAGTTTGGGCTACTCAAAGTTCCTGCCCGCCTTCACTGCAGTTCGAAATAGCTACAGATCAATGTTGCCCCACCTCTTCTCTCGAGGTACATGAGCACTCAAGGCCACCTCGTCATTGTCTCCATCATCGTCCTTAGCTGCGGCAACCTTCGAATCATAATCTTCCTTGCCCTTCTTTTTCATAGGGCATGTTGTGGCGAAATGTCCTAATTCACCACATTTGAAGCATCTGACCTTCGAAAGGTCTTTCTTCTTCTTCCTTTGCTGCCCATGCTGTCCCTTAGATGCGAGAGCCGCATCTTCCTCCTCCTCCTTCTTGATCTTGATCCCTCCGTTGCTGATGCTCGCCTTGGTCATTCTCCTAATCTCTTCTTGTCGAAGGGCTGCCCACATGTTTTCCCAACTTGGAATTGCTGCTCTGCCGAAAATGCCTTGGACAAAGTTCTCCCACTCATCTGAAACTGCATTCAGTGCAGTCATCACCATAATACCTTCATCAGGTGTGGCCCCCACGGCAACCAGCTGATCACTGATCACCTTCAATGTAATGAGGAAGGGGTCAATCTCTTCTCCCTTCAGCATCTCGAATAATCGAAGTTGATTCTCAAGAAGAATCCTCCTCTGAACAGAAGTCCCCTGATACAATGTGATCAATGAAGTCCACATCTCATGTGTTGTGTCCTTCTCAACAATGTGTGGGACCACATGATTCTTGACTCTGTCCATGATCAAGTGCTTAGCCTTCACTTGAGTTTCTTCATACTTCTTGAGCGGACAACTTCAATAGGAACATCAGCTGCGCTCTCGGCGAGATGCTTGATACGATGCTCATCCAGTACTAATAGGATTCTGGCCTTCCAGATAACAAATTTGGATGCTCCATCCAACCTGTCCTGATCCCTTAGTCCATGTGTGGCCATCTCTGCTTAACAAAAGATGTCAAACTGGTTCTCTTCTCCCTCTTCTGTTGCTGCCCCAGCAAAACTCAGATCTGGGTTTCTTGGCACTAGAAACCCTCTAAGGAACTACGCTCCCTCTGAAAAATTATTTCCCTCCCGAAATCCTCTGCCAACTGATGTAGAATCAACCCTCTCCGTTCACTCTTTGCTGCTGATAAGCAATGAATCTAGACTTCTTGGCGAGAAGTCTTCTGAGGAATTGGTTCCCTCTACTTTGTCACAGTCCCACTTGGCACTGTTCTACACTGGCAGAAACAATGCCCCACCAACAACTCCTGAAGAAAAACGAACTACTCTTCTAGCCACGAGAACTTGAAAGACGAAGGCTCAAACCTCTGCGCTGGCCCAACAAACATTGCGCTACCTCTGCTGCAGCTACAACATCACCCCAGCTGGCTGACTTAGGATTTGCGTGAACCCCTTTAGTGATCACATCACCCTTCCTTGCCTCTTCCTAGATCTGCGTTGTCACTCGGGACAAATGCCTTCCTGCACCAAAATTTTCTCTTTGTCTCTTCGCTGATGGCTTTAGCTCTTCCTGATCTGCGAAAACTCTGATATCGTGTGAAAATTTCTGAATCTAAACCAGAAACCCTACTGCAGTAAATCTGATTTATTACTTCTCCTACTTGTTTTCTTTTAATTAACAAGTTATTTTTTGAATAATTCAGGAAAACATCAAAGTAAATACACTGCAGCCTACACAATTATACATATCAAGTGCTGAAAAATAAGTAAAGCACACAGACAAAGGACATAGATTTTTCGGACAAATATCCTTGGAAAAACCCAATGCGGGAAAATCGGTGCAACAGTTTTGAGGGTTTTATTATTAAGCAGATTTATGAATACAAACTATGGTGCCAAATCTGTCTCACCCAACAGAGAAAATCCTCGGCAGAAGTACCTCTATCCAGAGACAGATGTTATGGGCGGATCTAGCGTTGCATTGAAGAAACCCCATAGGTGCCTGCGTCCCTAGTGCCGCGCAAATGATGGCTGCACGCAAGCTCGCGCCGGGACCGTGTCCCTCTCCTAGTGGCCGCATCACCCTCTGTTTCCCGCCAGGAAATCGATCTCCGTCGGATAATCGGCCGGACCGCCCTCACAGTCCTCGCCGCGAGCCTCGACGACCGCCCACCCCCTCTCTGGCTCTGCGTCACTCCTGCGTGAGCCCTGTTGGCTCTATGTCACCCCCTCTGAGCTGCGTTGTCCCTCTAGGTGTTGATCTGCCTCTCTGCTATTGTATTCTCGTCCTTGGATGAAAATCCTGTCGCCGACTCCTTACTACAGTAAATCACTTAGACCTGATCTTCGTCCGAGCACTGCTCTGTCAAGAAGAATTCGATCTCTTAGATCCATTGTGTGTATCCTCCAACTGACCCCAAGCCTTCCTTTAATACTTTTCCAGTTGACGAATCAATGGTCGTGATATAATCTCTAATCGACGACTAAGATTAGAAAAGACTTGATCCTCGTCACTTAGAACATTCTCACCCACATGTTTAAATTAATTCACTTTAATTATTTAATTTTCCTATGTTAGACTTAGGGTCCCCATTAAAATAAATAATTATTTGAATAACTTAAGCTTCGGGTGGAATTTCTCCAAACGATTTTTGGGTCTTGGAGATATCATGTGTTCAAGCCCCTCCAAAGAGTTTCGGAGCTAGAACACATTCGGTGCTACCCAAAAATCAACACTTCGATGTGAGGGCCACATTCTCCTCCTCCTCCGGATTCTTCGATCCGCTCCCGTTGCTATTGTCAAGTTTGCACTTGACCAGATCTCTTCTAAGCTCCTCTTGAAGAGCTGCCCACATCTCCTCCCAACTAGGTAGCGTTGCCCTGCCCAAGATACTTTGGAAAAAAACTTGCAATTCCACAGTGACTGCGTTAAGGGCCAACCTCACAATAGTTTTACCAGTTGGGGTGGATCCCACAGCTTCCATTTGATCACGGATTTCCTGAAGTGTCGTTAAGAATGGATTAATGTGGTCCCCCTTCTGCATCTGGATCATCTGGAGTTTCTGCTCTAAGTACATATTTTGCTGCTTGGAAGTTCCTTCGTATAGCAGGGACAAGGCCTACCATATTTGCCTGGTTATGTCCTTGCCAACTATATGAGAGACTATATGTGACAATTTCTGAATCTAACCATACAGAAAATTGAAATCCTACCGCAATTAACTGATTTTCCTTACCTACTTGTATTTTCCATTTAAAAAGTTGTTTTCTAAATACCTCAATAAATATTAATGCAAATACTAAGCAGCCTACACCGATATACAGGTCAAGTACTGAAAAATAAATGATGCAATCACACAAAGGACACTTATTTTTGGACTAATGTCCCCGGAATAACCCAATGCGGGAAAACCGGTGTAGCAGATATGAGGGTTTTATTATTAATCAGATTTTTTAATACAATATAGGGTGACAAATCTGGCTCACCCAACAGAGAAAATCCTGGCAGAAGTACCTCTATTCAGAGACAGATATATTGGCTGATCTAGCAGCTAAATGAAGAAACCCTACAGATGACTGCATTGTCCCCAGTGTTGCACAACGATGGTTGCAGCAAGCTCTGCGCTGAGACTGTGTCACCTCCAGGAGCTGCGTCACCCTCCTCGTGAGCCTTCCTGGCTCAGAAATTGATCTGCTGAATTTCTTCCTGATATACCCCACAGAAACCCCAGCGCTGCCTCTTCAGTGACTATGTCACCATTCTAGCTCTGCATCACCATTTTGGGCCTGTGTCACCCTCTCTGGTGCTGCGATGTCTCTCCTGATGCTACTCTGCCTCTCTGAAATTGTATTCTCAACCTTGGACTGAAGTCCCGTTGCCGAATTGGCCCTCTCTACACTGCAATCTCACTCTAAAATTCTAAACAAACCATGCCCCAGAATTTCGACTTTGCTCAAGTGCTTCTCTCCATGTGTGTTCTCCAATTGTCCCTCAAGCCTTCCTTTATACTTTTCCTGTTTTGAAATCAACGACCGTGATCTAATCCTTAATAAATGGCTAAGATTATATTAGACTTGATCCTCATCACTTAGAATCTTCTCACCCACATGTTATATTAATTCACTTTAATTATTTTAATTCCCTAAGTTTTAACTTAGGCTCCATTAAAAATAATTAATTATTTGAATAAATTTCACTTTGGGTGGAATTTCTGCAAACGATTTTTGAGTCTTGGAGATCTCATGTGTTCTAGCCCCTCCACAAAATTTCGGAGCTAGAGCACATCCAATGCTACCTAAAAATCAACACTCCCTCTTAGCAAGGAATGTGCTCTAGCAGTACTTCTCACCAGAAGCATCACTATGATCCATGGCATCGGTCCTCTGCGCTGCTGATGCTCGACTTGCTGCCCCTTATCCACTGCACTGCTACAATCTGTTTTTTTGCCCATGACTCTACCACTGTCACTGCTACATCTATACTGCAGCTGCCTCTCAATATGCTGCATCATGTTGCCCATAGCACTGCCACTGCTAACTGCTGCACTGCAACTCAGTTGCTGAGATTTAAGCGATTAAAAAACATCCCAAATACTGACATACTGGACAGTTTCGATGCACCTCGATGCTAAATCTTCCTCTTCCCTGACCCTCTGTTGCTATTGCGGTGTTGCTGCTCTGCACTGCGCTGCTGCTGCTACGCTGTTGCTGCCTCTGCTCTGCGATGCTGCTGCTACGCTGTTGCTGCCTCTGCTCTGCGATGCTGCTGCTACGTTGTTGCTGCCTCTGGTGCTCTTGCTCTGCCACTGTCGCTCCATCATCCCTCGCACCAACTGACACCCGTCATTCTGCGACTATCATTAAGGGCTCCCGTAACCGTATGTGATCCAAGAGTTTGGGCACCTCAAGGATCCTTCCCCGTACTATAGCTTTAATCTACAACTCCATATCACCCCACTTCTTAGGTGCTTGAGCACTCATGGCACATCCATCATCATCATCCTCATCAGCCTGAGCTGGAGCAACCTTCGAGTCAGATTCCTCCTTGCCCTTCTTCTTTAGAGGGCACTGCGTGGTGAAATGTCCTAGTTCCCCACGTCTGAAGCATATGACCTTTGAGAGGTCCTTCTTCTTCCTTCTCTACTACCCTTGTTGTCCCTTAGATGCGAGAGTCGTATCTTCCTCTTCCTCCTTCTTGACTTTGATCCCTTTGTTGTTGCTTCCCGCCTTGGTCCACCGTCTGATCTCTTATTGTCGAAGAGCTACCCACATCTCTTCCCAGCTTAGAAGAGCGGCCCTGCCCAAAATACCTTAGACAAAAGTCTCCCAGTCTTCAGTGGTTGCATTCAAGGAAGTCTTGACCATAAGTCCACCATCTGGTGTAGCCTCTACGGAAGCTAGCTGATCTCGGATCCCTTGCAATTTGATGAGGAAGGGATCGATTTCTTCTCCCTTCTGCATTTGAAACAATCTTAGTTGGTTCTCAAGCAACATCTTCCGCTGGACGAAAGATCCCTGGTACATAGTGGTCAAGGCCTCCCACATTTCCCTTGCTGTGTTCTTCTCAGCAATATGTGGGATCACATGATCCTTGACTCTGTCCATGATCATGCGTTTTTCTTTTGTTTGAGCCTTCTCGTACTTCTTGAGAGGATCAGCATCAACCGGAACAACAATCGTGTTAAAGGCATGATCCTTGATGCGATGTTCATCCAAAATTGCCAGGATCCTGGCCTTCCAGATGACAAAGTTGTATGCTCCATCCAACCTGTCCTGATCCCTCAGTCCATTTATGGCCATCTTTGCTCAACTAAGTGTCGAACAAGTTCCTTTCTCGCTCTTCTTTTGCTACCCCAACAAAACTCCGATCTCAATTTCTTTGGCGCTAGAAACCCTCTATGGAACAAGCTCCCTCTGAATTTTGATTTCCTTCACGAAAATCCTTTTGCCAACAGATGTCAAAACACTCCTCTGATCTTTCTTTGCTGCTGCTCAGCACTAGATCTAGACTTCATGGCAAGGAATCTTCTATCAAACTGCTTCCCTCTACTTTGCTTCTGCCCCACTAGACATTGTTTTGCACCAACAGAATCAGCACCCCAGCAACAACTCTAGAAAGAAATTGTATTGCACCTCCAAACACGGCAATCCGGAAAATTGGGACTCAACAGCCTCTGCACTGACCCAGAAAGCACTTTGTTCCCTTCTATAGCTACAACGTCACCCTAGAATGCTGATGCAGGCTCTGCATGAGCCTTCCGAGGTGACTGTGTCACCCTTTCTCTGCCTCTTCGGCCTAGGATTGCGGTGTCTCTCGGGACAATTGCTTTCTCGCTGCAAATTTTCTTCTGTCCTTTCGTTGATGGCTTCAATCCTCCTTGATTTGCAATCACTCTGATACCATGTGAAAATTTCTGAATCTAACCATATAGAAATCCTACTGCAATTAACTAATTTGCATTACCTACTTGTATTTCCCATTTAACAATTTATTTTCTGAATACTTCAGTAAAATATTAATGCAAAAACTAAGCAGCCTACACTGATATACAAATCAAGTACTAAAAAATAACTGAGACAATCACACAAAGGACACGTATTTTTGGACTAACGTCCTCGGAAAAATCCAATGTGGGAAAACCGGTGCAACAAATATGAGGGTTTTATTATTAAGCATATTTCTGGATACAATCTAGGGTGCCAAATCCGGCTCACCCAACAGAGAAAACCCTGGCAGAAGTACCTCTATTCAGAGATAGATATATTAGCTGATCCAGAAGCTAAATGAAGAAACCCCACAGGTGACTTCTCTGTCCCCAGTGCTGCGCAACGATGGCTGCAGCAAGCTCTGCGCTGAGACTGCGTCACCCTCCTCGTGAGCCTTCCTGGCTTAGAAATTTATTTCCTGAATTTCTGCTCGATCTGCCCAACAGAAACCCCATCGCTACCTCTTCAGTGACTGCGTCACCCTTTTGGGCCTGCATCACCCTCTCTGGTCTTGCGCTGTCTCTCCTAGTGCTGCTCTGCCTCTCTGCAATTGTATTCTCAGCTTTGGACTGAAGTCTCGCTACTGAACTGCCCCTCTCTGAACTGCAAGCTCACTTTGAAATTCTCAGCAAACCATGCCCCATAATTTTGACTTTGCTCAAGTGGTACTCTTCATGTGTGTGTTCTCCAACTAACTCTCAAGCCTTCCTTTATACTTTTCCTGTTGAGAAATCAACGGTCATGATCTAATTCTTAATCAACAGCTAAGATTAAATCAAACTTGATCCTCGTCACTTAGGAGCTTCTCACCCACTTGTTAAATTAATTCACTTTAATTATTTAAATTCCCTAAGTTTTAACTTAGTCTCCATTAAAAATAATTAATTATTTGAATAACTTTCACTCTGGGTGGAATTTCTCCAAACGATTTCTGGGTCTTGGAGATCTCATGTGTTCTAGCCCCTCCGCAAAATTTCAGAGCTAGGGCACATCCGATGCTACCTAAAAATCAACACTATATGATCCTTGACACCATAAAGGATAAGTCTCTTGGCCTTTGCCATATCGGACTTGTAATTTTTGTTTTGATCCGGATCTGTAGGTACAACAACCACGTTGTCCACGAATGCCTTGAGATCATATTCGTCCAAAATGAATTTGATTCTTAACTTCCAGATCACGTAGTTGGAGGAACCCTCCAACTGATCTTGATCTCTAAGTCCGTGAGATGCCATTTCAGTCAAAAAAAACTGTCGAACCGGTCCCTCTTTCTCCATACTATAGCTTCTAGGCTGGCTTACGCACTCCCTGATGGATTTGGTAAGTCTGCTGCTCCTTTGCTGCCTAGCAAATGAGAAATGTTGAATTCCTCAGCAAGGAACTCAGTGAGGAGGAATTCCCCGCTATGTGCTCTTCTTCTTCATCTGACGCTTCTCTGCCCAACAACTGGTTGCAAAACAACTATGTCCCTCTGGCTCTACGTGAAGGCTTTGTGCTGCTCCCTCTGCCTCGGCAAGATCTCGATCCAGAAGTATTACCTCTCTGTCGACTCACTCAGAGAGAGACCACCTCAGAAATTCAGCCCTCCTGGCTAGAACTGCACAATCCCTCTGGGGATTCGATCTGTTGCTACTGCAGCAATTTGGCCTTCACTTCAGTGCTAGATCTGCTCTTCCTCTTTCACATCAAACGCTCTGATACCATGTGAAAATTCCTAGATCTAACAATCTCAGGAATCCTACTACAACCAACTAAATCTACTTAATCTATTTTTAAACTACATTACACAATTATTTTCAGATTACTTTTGGAAATATTGAAGTAAATTACTGAAGCAACCTACACTTAATTAAATATGATTCTGAAACAAGGAAACTGAGCAAAGAAAAAATACACCCATAGGACACCTTTATTTTGGACGAAAGTCCCTGGAAAAACCCAATGAGTGAAAACCGATGCAACAGATCTGAGGGTTTGTATTATTAAGCAGTAGCAATTTCTGAATACATCGTTGAATACCTCAAGGGTTATTCAGTTACATAGAGAGAAATAATGGCAGAAAGAATGTGAGTTTTAACTTTTACCTCAGTCAATCACTGAAAATCCGACGTTGTCTCTGCATAGTGACTGTTATGGATTGATCTGACTCCTAGAATCACAGATATCAGCCTCCCGGTCTCACACCCCAACTTCCGGCTTCTGGAACTGATCCGACAATGAAATCTCATAAACCCTCTCAGCGACCAGCCTCTACGTAGTCCTGCCTGGCTCTGCGCTGGCTCGGCATCAACCTGTCTGGCTCTGCGCTGGCTATGCTGGATGTCTCTCTGCCTCTCTCTGTTGATGATTCTTCGACTGAGAAAATCACTCTCTCCAGAAGCTATCTCTGCCCCTCTCTGCCCTGGAATCACTTAGATTTGATCTTCGTCCGAGCAATGCTCCGTCAAAGAATTTGATCTCTAGATTCACTCAATGTGTCTTTCCTAATGACCCTCAAGCCTTCCTTTATAGTCTTCTTGTTGAGACATCAACGACTAAGATTAGATCTCTAATCAACAACTAAGATTATAACTTGACTTGATCTTCGCTTTTTCTAGATCATTCTCACTCAGTTTTATTAATACAATTTAGTTATTTAATTTCCTTGAGTTTAGACTTTAGGGTCCCCATTAAAATAATTAATTTTTACAATAAAACATATTCCGAGTGGAATTTTCACAAACGGTTTCTGGGTACTTTGGAATACTACTGCCTAAGTCTTTGCACAAATTTTGAGACTTAGAGCACTTCCGATGCTACCAAAAATCAACACCCTGAAGGTATGATTTTTCATTATGTAATTAGGTGCTTATGTTTGCTTGTCTTGGGCACATTTGGGCATGGAACAGTGGGGGCATTCGACAGAAAGAACGAACTTTGACTGCACTCTTGTTCCCTTGACTCAACTTGATGGTTAATCTTGTATCCTAGTCCCATGGGATCTCCTTTATGGGTTGTTAGCTTTAGGGGTGGCACTACATGGGAAACCCTGATTTTGGTTGTGTGTTCCCACTTCCCGACACCATATATCTCACTCCCCTACGCTGATTACAAGCCCTTTACGCATTTTCCCCATTTGGGTCCACAAGTTGTTAGTCTCCCCCTCCCCTTGTCCACACCTTGGGTCGCGCATGGAACAATGCCCCAAAGGTTAATGCAGCCAAAAATAAATATAAAAGCATAATATGGGCACACACAATAGGAAATGTGTTAATTTTCCACTGCTCTATGTTGTTACAATCACTTTAGCCTAATTCTTAACTTCAATTAGCATTCAATTTAATCTTCTAGTAATCAATAGCAATTGTAGATAAAATAATAATTGCAATGCACAATAAGAGACAATCAAAAGCAATCACAAGAGAACAATTTTGGTCAAAGACCAGGGAAAACCCCGCAAGGGAGAAAACCCTTTCAAATTCTTCTTCTCATTAGATCGCCATAAAATGTTTAAGAGATAGTGCAATGCTCCAAAATCAATGAGTCAAAGTCAATCCTTTGAACAACCAACAAAGTCAACCAACCAATATCAAATGATGAGCCAATAGTCAAATCTGGTCAAAGTCAAAGTTTGCAAATCTGTCGAAGTCAACAACAGTCAAATGTGCCCTAACAAACCCACGTCAATAGTAAAAACAATCCTCCAAGAGCTCCATCAACAATCAACAAACTTGAACTTCAATGTTGATCAAAGCTCAGTCAAAACAACTCCAAAAAATCTTGGTCAAACCTGGTCAATGGAGAGAGTGGTCTGTGGTCAAAGCCTGTTATCAAATTTGTGGTCAACTGTGTTAGTTTTTGTAGCATCGGATGTGTTCTAGCCACGAAGTTTAGTGGAGAGACTAGAATGCATGAGATCTCCAAAACCTAGAAATTGTTTCTGGAAATTCCACTTAGAGATGACTTAATTAGATTATTAACGTATTTTTTTAATGTTTTCTAAGTCTAAACTTAGGAAAACTAGTTAATTAATCATAATTACTTAAGTCAACGTGAGAATAGTCTAGAAATTCACACGTATCGACTTCAAGATGAACCTAGCCCTTGATTAAGTTTTAATCTTGGTCGTTGGTACTCCAACAGAGGATTATAAGAAGAAGTTGATGCGCACTTGCCGAAGATATCAGAGACACTTGAGCAACAGTTCCTTATGCAGATCAAGCTAGCAACAGTAGAGTTCAAGCCAGAGAGGGACGTTGTGTCAATGAGGGGCAGGGACAGTGATCTGGAGTGGCAGTAGAAGGAGGTCGAGTTATTCCCAGTACAGGCACCGCGTGAGTGCTGGCAGAAGCCAGAGTACGTGCAGTGACGCGAGTGCAGGCAGAAACCCAAGTACGAGCAACCACGAGTATAGGCAGAAGCCCGAGTAAGGGCAGCAATGTGAGTACAGGCAGTCGCGCGAGTGCGGTAGCGCGAGTGTCGGGGTTTCTTGTGGAGGAAGGGAAATTCCCTTAGATAATTTCGGTCAAATTTTCCTGCTATGGATTGCCAGTTTCAAGCATGCTGCTAAAATTGGACAACTAGATCCAAACTCTGGTATGTGCTGCTCAGATGACGATCCCAATATTTTTATTGGATTCCTCTTTTAGAGAGGTGTAAGATTGATCTAAAGATCATCTCGATCGGATGAGCAGAACTTGTACTTTGAATTTATTCCACTTATGTGCTAGGTCGGCCTGGAATAAAATATAGACTTAAATGTCTTAAAGGACGTGTCACATACCCCCAAAGATTCTTATATATTGGAGAGAATTAGAGTTCATTTGACACATTGGTGTGGAGGAGTTCTCTCTCTCTGGATAGCTGTAATATCCCATTTCGGGGATATCTCTAAAACACGGTAAACTCCAACCAGAGATGGACTAGGAGGGCATTTACCGGATATTCCGCCTCTGGAAGAGGACGAGATCCGGAGGCTACCTGGCCCTTTCCAGACTCTGTCTAAGAGTGATAGATAAACACACCAAGTGGTATAGAACTAGAATGCTCAAGAATATATAAAAATAACAGTGCAGCAGACATATAATAGCATAGAAAGAATGTACGGCAACTCATCAGAAATATAGAGAGGAAATGCTAAGCCATTTTATTAAACTGAGAAATATAATGAGGTACAATAGGTGATCAGAGTGATGGCACCTAAACTTGCTCAAGGCAAGGGAAGAAATACTCTCAGAATACACCAGAAATGGCTGCTCTCTGAACTGCATCCCAGCTGCTGGAAAACTGCCGTGTAGTTGCTGCTGCTAGAATGAATTGAAGACTAGGGGCTGTTCCCCTTGCCGGAATGAGCTGAAAATCTGGAAATCTCCTCTACTCACAAATCCCGACAAAACCCAGAAACCATATAAAAAATGGTCGACCTCCGAAAACCTCCAGAAAACACCTCCTTGGGGAATTACGCTGGCCTCCAAGGCTTTGCGCAGAGGCTAAATGGAAATGACTGAAACACTGCCTCAAACTCCACCAAAATCCTCCCACAGGCAAAGGCTGATCCTCTGCTCAAAATCTCGGCTCAATCTCCTGCAGAAATCCCGATCCGGAGCACCTCCAAAATGGACTGCGTCCTCTCTCCCAGTGACTGCGCAGTCTCTATGAAAGCCCAGCTCTGCAACAAACTCAAACACCAAAACCTGTCACAAAATACTGAAGAAATAAACTTGCTCGAGCAGGAACTCGAAGTCCCCCGAGGCTAAGGGCGAGATCTCCGACCGGAGACACTCAATGCACTAAATAGTGCTGCAAACAGGCTAAACAGCCAGCGTGCTCAGGAAGACAAAACGTCTACCTCAATATCAACAACAACAGCATGAATGAAATGAGAAGGCTCCTCCATCTTTTATAACATTGGTTTCCCTCCAAAACCCCAACGTAGCCTCTCTCTCCTCCACGTGCTCATCCTCATCTGCACAGTAGCTTCTAGAGTGTACGTGGGTCCCCTTCTCTACGTGGTGCTTGGCCCCCTTGGCTCCCCCTTAAGTCACAATGTTGTGCTACTAGGAGGGTGTTTTATTCCACTTAAGTGAGTTAGACCTTCTCCACTCACTTTTTATTTTTTTATAAACTATAGACGACAAAACTGAACAAAATCGAATATTCCAATTAACTGTCGCTAATTAGGAATATTACAGTCTCCCCTGGCAAAATGTTGCTTGTCCTCAAGCAACTGAAGTGATGGATGCTGCAAAATCTTCTTACTCTCCCAAGTGGCATCCTCATTCGGCAAATTCTTCCACCTCACCAAGAATTCCCGGACTATCCTGCTCCGTAGCTGCCTCTCCTTGGTATCAATAATAGCCTCTGGCTGCAACACCAAATGCCCCTCATCATCTGTGGGTGGTAGCTCCTTTGTCACTGTCACCTGCTGCCCCAACGCCTTTTTCAGGCATGATACGTAAAAAAACGTTGTGGATCTTGCTGCCTTGGGGCAGATCCAACTCATACGCAACCTGTCCAATCCTGCGTATCACCTTGTATGGCCCGTAAAAATGGGGCTTGAGCTTCTCAGCTCCCTTCTGCTTCAGCGACGAATGTCGGTATGGCTGTAATCGTAGGTAGACCAAGTCCCCTACCTCAAACTGTCTCTCCACCCGACCTCTGTCGGCATACAGCTTCTGCTGGTTTGTGTTGTAGCCATATTGTCTTTGAGAGCTCGGAGAATGTCCTGACTCTCTTGGATCCAAATCTTGGCTCTAGGAGCCTTGCTAGCACCGAACATCACATCAGCAAAAGATAAGGAATGGTACCCATACAAAGCATAAAACTGTGACATACCAATAGACATGTGATGTGTTATATTGTAGCAGTAATCCCCCAAATGCAACCACCTCAGCCAAGCTCGCTGCTGCCCACTGACATAGTTACGCAAGTAGCCCTCCAGCCAGTTGTTAACTATCTCCATTTGTCCATCCGTCTGTGGGTGATAACTGGTACTCAGTGTCAACTCCGTCCCCACCAGCCGGAAAAGCTCTTGCCAAAATTCGCCCATGAAGCGGCTGACCCTGTAATAGATGATCTCATCGACCACCCTATACCTGTCATCCGCCACCTGTCCATCCAGAATCTCACATGCAAATTTGTCCTTGGAGTACTCCACTAAAAGTTGAGCCCTCCAATCTATGTCCAAGCTCATAAGAGATAACGTGGTGGGTCTACGTGAAAGGGCATCTGCTACCACGTTATTCTTACCCTTGACATACTCAATGTCAAAGTCATATGCTTGGATCTTACTGATCCACTTCTGCTGCCTCTCCTGTAGCTGCTTTTGCTTCAAAAAGAACCTGAGGCTGTTGTGATCAGTTCTCACCCTGAACCTGTTCCCTACCAAATACTGTCGGAATTTGGCCAAGGCATGCATAATGGCCAACATCTCCTTGTCGTATATAGAATACAACCTCTCGTGCGGAAGGAGCTTCCGGCTCTCAAAGGCTATAGGGTGTCCCCCCTGCATCAATACTGCGCCGATCCACTCTCCTGACGCATCACACTCCAAGACAAAAGGTTGTGTAAAATCTGGCAATGCAAGCACTGGGCAGCTACTCATCACCTCCTTGAGCCTGTCAAAGGCTCGCTGCGCTGTATCCGACCAACTGAATGCTCCCAATTTCGTTAGGTCCGTAAGGGGTGCATCAAGCTGTGAGAAACCTTTGACGAACTTCCTATAACAGGTACATATACCACTGAACCCTCGAAGTTCCGTCACGTTCCTCGGCTCCAGGCAATCTCTGATGGCTCTAATCTTCTCGTCATGGACCCTCACTCCGTCCACTCCAATAATGTGACCCAAATACAACATCTCCGTCATCCCAAACTCACACTTGGAGAGCTTAGCATAAAACTGTTGCTCTTCCAAGATGCGTAGTACTGCCTCTATATGTTGGAGATGCTCCTCCCAAGTCCTGCTATAGATGAGTATGTCATCGAAGGAGACCAATACAAACTTCCTCAAATGACTGTGGAAGATATGGTTCATGCAACACTGAAAGGTGGCTGGTGCATTGGTCAGCCCAAAAGGCATAACCAAAAACTCAAAGTGCCCATAATGACACCTGAAGGCGGTCTTGGGAATGTCCTGTTCCCTCACGCGAATCTAATGGTACCCTGATCTCAAATTAATCTTCGAGAAGAACTTGGCTCCTCTCAGCTCATCCATCAACTCATCGATCCTGGGTATAGGATACCTATTCTTCAGGGTCTTCTTGTTCAGGGCCATGTAATCAATGCACATCCTCAAGGTGTCGTCCTTCTTCTTCACCAACACTATGGAAGAAGCAAACGGACTCGTGCTCGGTCTGATGTGCCCAAGAGCCAGCAACTCCTGGATGGCTCTCTCAATCTCATCCGATAGGCTTTGGGGTGCCTATAGGGGGTAGTGATCACCGCCTGAATGCCCTGCTCGAGCTCAATGGTGTGCTCAAACCCTCGGTCCGGTGGTCGACCTGGTGGTATATCTCCAAACACTGCATCATACCTGTCAAGCATGGCCTGTATATCAGGATGAACTGCTCGACCGATGGTCTCTGCCTCTGATGCCCGCAACTCCACCGCCCACTCTATGTCTCCCTTCCAGAAATCTGCCTCCATCCGGTGTGCCGAAACTGTCTGAGGTGGGTAAGTGTGCATCCCGCAAATCTTCTCATGTTTCCCGATCTTCTTATCATCCCACTCCATCTCTAAGGCCTCCCAATCCGTGGTGACCTTCCCCAGAGTAATCGACCACTGAACACCCAATACCACATTGGTATCTGGTATGTTGACCACGAAAAAGTGATCGGTAACGGTGTAGGTACCCATCGTCACTGCCAACTCTGGAACATACCAAGCACACTGCATCATCTGGGCTCCTGGGACCAAAACTGAAAATCCGTCAAAGCTCTTGGTTGGTATACCTCTTTGCTCGACCATCTGTGCATCAATGAAGCTGTGGGTTTCCCCACTGTCAAACAAGACTGACACTCACTAGCCACGCACTGTCCCTCGTACGCGCAGCGTCAAATACTTGGGAACTCCTCGCAATGCTGCAAGGGTCCCTCCTCTGGGTGCAAAAGCTGCACCTCCTGTACCTGGAGGTGGAGGTGGCAACTGATCCTGGGCTGTCTGACTATATCCTGCCTCCTCATCATCCTCCTCATCCTCTTCCCCGCTATCATCGGAGAAGACCTCAATGAAGTGTACTTTGCCAGCAACACACCTATGCCCTGGTGCCCACGACTCCTGACAAGTGAAGCACAACCGCTTCTTCCTCAGCGCGCTCCTGGCATCATCATCTATCTGTGCCCGTCCTGGATTCCCCTTTGGAGGAGGAACCCTCACATCCTTCCCCTTGGGCTGGAAACCCTGTCTCTGGGGGTAAGGTGTACGAGTCCTGGGCAATGC
The DNA here is from genome assembly GCA_034641835.2 of Pinus albicaulis. Classification (NCBI taxonomy): domain Eukaryota; kingdom Viridiplantae; phylum Streptophyta; class Pinopsida; order Pinales; family Pinaceae; genus Pinus; species Pinus albicaulis. Next base: position 848,674,064 of record CM076572.1, read on the forward strand.
ATCCTGTAAGTCCCTGGTCCTGCTAATAGCATCTTGGAGTGTAGCTGGTCTAGTAGATCTGACTAGACCCCGAAGTGGCTCTGCCAATCCCTCCACAAACATATAGATCATCCGTGCCGCGGATAGATCTGGCACCATCACTGAGACCCTCAAGAAATCTGCAATGTAGGTCTCTGGGCTCCCAGTTTGCTTGAGCCTCGTTAGCTCAACAAAATGCTGTTCCAGATTCCTAAGGTCAAAACGTCTCATCAACCTCCTGGTAAACTCGGCATAAGTCATCACTGTGGAATATCTGAGTGTGACCATCCCATGGAACCACCAGCCCTGGGCCTCACCATCCAAATGTAATGTCGCCACCTTGATGGCCTCCGTCTCCGACATCTGGTTAAGCTGGAAATAGATGTCCAACTTCTCCACCCAAGGCTTTGCCGAATTGTTTGATGAGCCATCAAACGTAGGCAAATGGAATCTGCTAGATATGCGATGGGAATCTCCATCATGGTAATGTCGGTGCCCTCTATGATGGTCACGGGGTATACTGTCCCATTAGAGCTGAACAAAATCTCGGAATGAGAGAGCATCCTTGAACTCCTGCCCATAAGCCTGATACTCTGCAAAATACTCGCCCATGTGTCCGGGCTCTACCTCCTGCTGGGCTCCTGCCCCTGTGTCTGCTCCCAAGAAAGTGGGCATGGTAGAGCGGGTAGGTGCACGTGAAGCCATCGGCTGATGAGTATCATGCTGAGCAGCACCATGCTCCAGCAAATGATGGGATGTACCTGATCCCTCTCCTACCTGGAAAGCTCTTGGGGTCTCACGCTGTCTAGCCTCTACAGCGGTGAATCTCTGACCCATCACCTTAATCTGTCTAGCTAGATCCTGCACCGATTTGAGGAGTGCCTCCCCAAACTATTTGGCCTCTGTGTCATCTGCCATCAGCCCTTTCTGCTCTGAATCTAATACAGGCTCTTCCTACTCTGCGTCTGTCACAGGGTCTCTCTCCTGTTCTGTGTCCACCACCCGAACACAGTCTCCCTCTCCGTAGGTGTTCTCCAACCTACGCTCATGGTCTCTGTACTTCCTGCCTCTATAACAAATATATGGTCTCCTCCCTGGTGTCATAGACCACAGGCTGAGCCAGAACTATGCTCTGATACTGTTGACCACACTTTGTCAACGACCCCATAGCAGTACACCCCCATTTTTTCAAATGGAACTTATCATGTTCGAGGCTCGTGTCATCTAGATTTCATCAACAGACGACAGTTTTTATAAATAATTGTAAACCCATTCTGCATGTTATGATGTAAATGATCTAAGTAAGACCGTCAATGTATGTAACAACCTAGGTAAGCCTAGTATGTTGTTGATGATTTCCATCCTAGGAGGTTTTTTGTCTCACTGATTCACGTAAGTGATCGGCAGAGTTTTTCCCTCCAGCCTCACTCCAAAGCTAGGGTGGAATTTGTCATCGGCATGCTAAGTGAGTCCTAGTGTTTTTTATCGAGTCCTTGTAAAAGTAGTTTGAACTACTTGGTCTACTAGATCATGTTTTGAGTCGCAAAATTGGGTATTTATTTGAGGGTCTATACGAATGGGTATTCCCCCTTCATGTATGTAAATGTATTATTTTATGTAAAAAGGGTTGGAAAAATAATTATAATCCCCTATTAGTCAGGTAATTAAATTTTTTGGTCAATTAATTTGAAAAATCTTAAACCAGAAATTTAATTAATTTAGGGTCCTAAGTTATGATTAAATCTTTAAAGGCAAAATTTGTGGGTCCTTGGAAAATGAATTTGAAAGCCCCAGGCCAAGGGAATATTGAGAATTTTAAGAAATTTTTGGACCATTGGGCCTTGGTGGTTAAGTCGAAGTCAAAATTTTGAGGTAATTAACTCAAAAATAATATTTTTAAGTTAATTAAAATTGAATTAAATGATAAATTCGTTTTTTCCCCAAAATTTTAATTTCAACGCTCCTGATTAAAAGATGATTAAATTTTTTGGACGGTTGGCATTATTTTGACAAGGATCATCCAAACTAGCCGTTGGAGATTTTGTCCTATAAATTTAGAGGTCTTTGTCAGTATTGAATCATCCGATCTCAGGATCGTGCACTTGTTCTTAGAAGTTCTTGTAAATTTTTTGAGGAATAAAGCATAAAGACTTTGGGGTTACAAATCTTGATGTTCCTTCTCAGATCTATGTGGTGAATTGTCTCTAAACTCTGCTACTTTGTTTCTTGCATTTTATGGTTGATGGCCTTCATGGATTAATCTGCATACAGGTATGTTGTGCAGTTTTCTGGGTTTATAAAATAACATTTTGATTTTTCTAAAAAGGTCTCATGTTGTCTTCTTAAATCTCTATCGATCTAAGGTCCGGATCTAAGTGTGCAGGGAAATTTTTCTTAAGATTGAGCGTCTGGGGAAGTCTTCAGTTGGACCAGCGGACTCTCAATAAACATAAATCTGAAAAGCTTATTATTTGTTAAATTCCAAGTCTATCTTACGAAATTGGTGGTTTTGCAGGGTTTTCTAAAGCTTGTGCCTCTCCTAAAAAATTTTAAATCTCTGAAAATTGTGCTAAGATGGATTCAGATCTGACCATGAGGGTTTTAAATCTGTAAACTAGTTTGTATATTTGTAAATTTTTCAAGACTGTAAGGGTTTAATCGTTTCTTGGTGTGTATATCTTCAGATCTGGCTAGTTTCTTGCAGGTTCAGGGTTCAAATCGGAATTTTTTTTTTAGATCTAAGGCAGATCTGGCCTCCAAAGGCCAGATCTGGCCTCAAACACCCACTGGACATTATTTTGATTTAAAGAGCATAAGATCTGAGCATCATTTGATTGAAGAAGTATATCAGATCAGAATTTCAATGAAAATTTTAAGTGTTTTGGGTTTACATGTTGCCGCTGCCATCCATCTCTGCGTGCAAACGCTGCCACCAAATCGATGTTCGACTTATCTTCTCTGCCATCCAGCGTTTGCTTGTACGTTGCTCCATCTCCCTCATTTAATCGCATCTTTTTGCCCCTCACTGCAGTGGTTGCTCCACCTGTCTCATTTCCCTTGCCGACTTCTACCTATTCCATTATCGCTTTCTTTTTCTCAGCATTGAAATTTCCATTTCTCTGCCAGCATCTCCTTGATCTGCCAAACCATTCATCGAACCTTATTGCCCAGCACTCATCGAGCCATCGACCTTCTCCCATTGCATTGCCGTCCAAGCCTGCCTTCAAGCCGCTGTCCAACACTCTTCTTCATTTAAATCCGTCATCCCCATTCTCCATTTCGCAAAGCCGTCCTCTGCTCTTGCCTGCGTTGACCTCCAATCCTCACTTCCTCATGCGTCAACTGTTCACCTTTCCGTCCAGACATTCTCCGCTTGCATTAAACCTTCGCTCCAGCATTTTCTCTGCAAGTCTTCACGCGACCTTCCCTGCCATCGTTCCTATCTGCTCATCGAACATTCGTCTCTTCCGCCGTCTAGTTCCTACGCTCCAACCTGCAAGCTGCAAACGACCACGAAAAAGAGAAAACGTACATTTAAAAAAATCAAAACTCATGTTTATGCCTTAACTTGTCTTTTCGATTTAGGTAGTGTTTGGTTGCTTAAATTTTTAGATTTGTAATATAGTGTAGGTTTAGATTTTAGTTTTCGATTTCTTTTTAGGTTTAGTTTAATTTTAATGTTAGTTTTGGTTAGCGTTTAGTTTAGAAGTTTCGATTTTGTTGGACTAAGTTTTAGTTAGGGTGTATTTTTTTAATTTTATTTAGTTTAGGGATGAGTTTTATTTAGTTCGACTTTTAGTTTAGTTTAAATTTTAGAGTAGAACTTTTAAATTTAGATTTTAAATTTGTTTTGTCTAGTTTTAGCTTCTAGATTTTAATTTTTTAAGTTTCATTTAGTTTTAATTCTAGTTGTATTTTAATTTAGATTTAGATTTTTTAGCTTGTTTTAGATTTAAAAATAAAAATAATAAAATAATAAAAAATTTCAAAATCCTAAAAATCTAGAAAATACAAAAAAAATATCTAAAAAAATTTCAAATTTTCCATAGTCAAGTGTGCTAATTTCTTTATCTAAAGTTTGACTGTGGATCATTTTAATTTTCGAACTGGGTTATAATTGCAATATCTTAATTTCGGAAATTTTTTAAGCATCTGCCATTCTCATGTTATTGTTATTCATGGTTGTGGAATTTTCAATTAAATAGCATTGTGATCAATCGTGTTTCAATAAGCAACAGTTAATCGTCACTTACTTGTTTATAATTGCATAACGAGATCTTGTTTGACTCCATAAGGCACTGGTCTTAAACGTAAATTCTAATTTAGATCTGTGGAAACCTATTCATTTCATTAAGTATTTGGTGTTTTAGCTGTGTCTCCTGGACTTTTCCTCTTCATTTCTAATAGGGTCCACCTCCCTTAGCTTGCAGGGAGACAACTTAAATAGAGAGATTGGGGATAAGGGTGACAGCCCCCAATCTGAACCGTTGTCGTGGTGCTTGGACAATCTGTGCGAGAACAGATACCACTGTAATATCTCGTTTTGGGGATATCTCTAAAACACGGCAAACTCCAACCAAAGATGGATTGGGAGGGCATTTACCAAATATTCCGCCTCTGAAAGAGGAAGAGATCCGGAGGCTATTTGGCCCTTTCCAGACTTTGTCTGAGAGTGATAGATAAACACACCAAGTGGTATAGAATTAGAATGCTCAAGAATATATAAAAATACAGTGCAACAGACATATAATAGCATAGAAAGAATGTACGGCAACTCATCAAAAATATAGAGAGGAAATGCTAAGCCATTTTATTAAACTGAGAAATATAATGAAGTACAATAGGTGATCAGAGTGATGGCACCTAAACTTGCTCAAGGCAAGGGAAGAAATACTCTCAGAATACACCAGAAATAGCTGCTCTTTGAACTGCGTCCCAGCTACTGGAAAACTGCCGTGTAGCTGCTGCTGCTAGAATGAATTGAAGACTAGGGGTTGTTCTCCTTGCCGGAATGAGCTGAAAATCTGGAAATCTACTCTACTCACCAATCCCGACAAAACCTAGAAACCATATCAAAAATGGCCGACCTCCGAAAACCTCCAGAAAACACCCCCTTGGGGAATTATGCTGGCCTCCAAGGCTCTGCGCAGAGTCTAAATGGAAATGACTGAAACACCGCCTCAAACTCCACCAAAATCCTCCCACAGGCAAAGGTTGATCCTCTGCTCAAAATCTCGGCTCAATCTCCTGCAGAAATCCCGATTCGGAGCACCTCCAAAATGGACTGCGTCCTCTCTCCCAGTGACTGCGCAGTCTCTATGAAAGCCCAGCTCCGCAACAAACCCAAACACCAAAACCTCTCACAAAAAACTGAAGAAATAACCTTGCCTGAGCAGGCACTTGAAGTCCCCCGGGGCTAAGGGCGAGATCTCCGACCGGAGACACTCAACACACTAAACAGTGCTGCAGACAGGCTAAACAGCCAGCGTGCTCAAGAAGTCAAAACGACCAGCTCAATATCATCAACAACGAATGAATGAAATGAGGAGGCTCCTCCCTCTTTTATAACGTTGGCCTTCCTCCAAAACCCCAACGTAGCCTCTCTCTCCTCCACGTGCTCATCCTCATCTGCGCAGTAGCTTCTAGAGTGTACGTGGGTCCCCTTCTCTACGTGGTGCTTGGCCCCCTTGGCTCCCCCTTAAGTCACAACGTTGTGCTACTAGGAGGGTGTTTTATTCCACTTAAGTGAGTTAGACCTTCTTCACTCACTTTTTATTTATTTATAAACTATAGATGGCAAAACTGAACAAAATCGAATATTCCAATTAGCTGTCGCTAATTAGGAATATTACAATAGCACTGGAGTTGCGTCTTTGTTTGGGTTGTTCTGGGGTTATGTGTAACACGCTTGGCTGAATGACCTATTGGAGACTTTGCTGATAGAACCATCCTACTGATCGCCGTAACGCCACCATTCATCATCTCTGTTTTGGTTTGTCTTCTATCGATCTATTTGTATGTTCTATCTGCTTCAGTATTGATCTGAAATGGCATAGAACATGTTTAGAATTTAAAATGGTATCAGAGCTAGGTTGAAGACAATGCCCTAGTTAGCGTGGAAGAAGCTGTAGGTGAATCAGCGTGAGCAAGTCTGCCTTAGTTAGCGTGGAAGGGGCTGTAGATGACAGCGTATTGTTGAGGTATGGTCCAAGACAGATCTGGTTAGGTTTGTTTTAAGTTTGGGTAGCAGCAAGGGAAGGCTCAAGATAGCGTGGAAGAAAGTCCACCTCAAAACAGCGTGGAGAGGTGAAAAGAAAGGCCGAATTTCTGTAGGGTATGCCGTCTAGGATGGACTGCTTCAGGAGAAAAAAAGATCCGATTACTAGATTAATTGGCCGAGAAGCTAACATACTAAACGCTGTTATATGAGGGTAGTTTGAAGGCTAAACTGGAGTGAGGAATCCTGCTGAGGTAAGCCGCATTACCTAGTCTCCAAATTCTGAGCAGCGTGAAGGGTTTAGGACAGTTTGAAGTCTATCCTGCGTAACCAAATGCAGGAAATCCACTTGTGCCAACATTTTTTTCTATGTTTCTTAACATTCTTTGTTAAAATGATAAAAAAAAAAGCGGTTTCAGATTTGAAATTCCTATCCTATTGCCATGGCAGAGGGTTAAGGGTTTCAATGCAGGAAATCCACCTTTGGTGGCAGAATATAGCCAACACCTTCATCTTTGGCCGTTCAGTAAACTGGTCTGAACGAATCTGAATACCGCGAGTACGGCAAAGTGGTAAAGCGATTGAAGGAATTGTAGGTTGGACAACCTAACAACTTCCCATTACAGCGTTAACGAAGATACTGACAACTTGTACACTGTTAATAACCCTTCCTGATATCGTTTATTTTTTTTTGCTGCAGTGACTGGTTGCAAGTTCGATTCTTGCAGAGTGGGCCACAGGGCCGATATAGAGCAGGTTATTCCGACGTAAGGGGTTGGGATTTTCTAAGCGTGTTTGATTTTTGCGAGAGTTTTCTGGTTCGAGTCCCGCCATTGCTACAACAGCAAAGCTGGCAAAGATTGAACTGGTTGTAGGGGAGTTCTTTACCAAGTGCTTTCATATAATACTGGAGTCTAGGATTCCGGCCATCTCTTCTTCTTCATCGACGGGAAAACCCTCCTAGTTCAATCTGATGCAAAGATTAGACCAGAATGCAATTCCCGGGAGAGAGCCCCAGAATCGAACCCCGACCATGGAGCCTATGTACGAGGACATCTTCATGGCTGAGAAGGGCATGCCTTCCACGTCAGCGACTAGCAGCCTGTTACTAAAGAGATGGGCCTTGGATTATTCGCACGTTCCTTCCTCCTTTGCTTTTATCAAATACAACGCAATTCACAGCAATAGATCACCGTATTTTAATTAGTATTTTCGTTTCTATTATCACAAAGTTTCTTCTGTGTAGTCAGATCTGAAAGAGTTTCTTCCTGTTCAGCAACAATAACATGACCATATTGATGTTACAGAAGAAAGTTTTTTTTCTTTTAGATATCAATGGAGATTTTGCATTTGGCTTCTACTCAAACCAGAAAACAAAACTTGTCATGCAAGTTTCAAAAGTTCAGGAACTGTCTGGAAAGTATTGTCTATGTCAAAGAAGGCCTAATGGCCCGGGAGTTCTATATGCTCAGAACTGAATGATGCCCCAACTGAGGGTCTCTTATGTGTAAAGGAAGCTAGAAAAGCTCTATCCCTAAGTGGCCTAGATCTGCATAAACAAAGGAACACATGTAACATGGATTGATGACTTGAGGGGCAGTGCAATGCCTCATCTAACAGCATTACGATACAGTTGTCTAATGACAGTGGTTGTGAACCAGCATATACCTGGACTTAATCTATTGACAGTGACCTTAGAAAGTGCCTTGTCCAGCGTTATCTTGTTGGATGATTGGGGCAGAAACATTGATGAGCAGGAGTACCATTATGACTGTGCTGGATCTGCATGGACTGTCATGAAGAAGGGTAAATTTTTTGTTTTAACATCTATATGATTGGTTCACAAAACTAAGATCTGAAGTCCTGGGCAAATCTGTAAATAAGAAGCAGTCCTGGATGAGATGTTAGATGTAGTAGATGAAGCTCTCAAGTGCAGAATTATGCGAGAAGAATTCATGTTTGGATTCCTAGTTCTGTGGGTTGCAATAAAGAGGGCTGGTTGAGGAAGCTACAACAGACCTCCTCAGAATAACAAGACTTCTAGCACAAGCTGAGGCTTGTTGATATATTCTCCCTGTTGGACAGTGACATAGATGGACACCTATGTAGCAGTTAGCATAGACATCTATGCGCAGCCTGGAGCATAATGGTAAAATGTGTTTTGGCAGCTTTCAAACACATTGTTGGAATCTTGAACCATGATCAGCAAAGCCTGTCAGATGGCTTTGACTATGGGAGATTAAGTCACCCTTTCCAAGTTGGTGTCTGGGATGACCTCATTTAAAATAGAGAGAGAAGCTGGCATTAAGAGGGAGAATACAACTGTATATGTTCCTGAGCAGATGCCATTGCTAAACAAAAGAAGATCCTCATGGCTCAAGGACATATGGCTTCTGAGGGGGAAATTCCGGAGGAAAACCAAGAAGCCATATAAACACCAAGGGCATCTAGCTGTCATAAGTACAATATGAGCCTGGATCATTTGAAGAAACTGTAAAATATTAGAGTCTGCAAGGATGCGAGGGTGATGTCTGGGATATGGTTCCTAGATCACAGATCAAAGCTGTTGTCAAGCATGGATGTTCAAGGCAAGATTCATTGCCTGTGAAGAAAGCATAGACTATGATGACACACTTGCACCTGTGGCCCGATATACCACCATTCGATCATAACCCTTGCTGCTACGCAAGGATGCAGTCTTCATCAGATGGATGTAAAGACCGCATTTTTGCATGATGCGATAAAGGAAGGAGGTATATGTTGAGCAACCTCTAGGGTTCGAAGTCCAAGTTAAGGACACCCATGTCTGCAGGTTGAAGAAAGCCCTCTATGGGCTAAAGCAAGCACCCAGAGCTTAGTACGAGAGGATAGATAGCTACCTAATGAAGCTGGGCTTCACTCATAGTATTGCTGATCTGAACCTTCACTGCAAGGTTAATAGAGAGAAGTCTCTCACTCTAGTATTTTATGTGGACGACCTCTTCCTGACAGGTGTTGACCCTCTCATTCATCAGTGAAAGAGGGAGCTTGCTGTTGAGTTCAAGATGAAAGACCTAGGACTGATGCCTAGGCCTAGAGGTCTCGCAGAGACTTGGCGAGATTTTCCTTTCTCAAGGAAAATACATTGCGAAGCTTCTGGAAAGATTTAACATGATGGAATTCTGTGTCGACACCGATGGAGCTCAACTTTAAGAAGTTGAGAAGTAGTGTTGTTGGGCCCGTGTTAGCAAATCCTACTGAGTATTGTCAACTTGTAGGGGCTCTGTTGTTCTTAGTGAACACCTGTCCAGACGTATGTTGTGTCGTGAACACTTTGAGTCAACACATGGTTGATCATAACATTCACTGGGTTGGTGCCATGAAACTCTTAAGATATCTCTGTGGCACGATAGACCATGAGCTGAGTTACACTGCCGGGAGTATAACACTCCTTGATATACTGATGCTGATTGGGCTGGTAGAGTGGTGGATCGTAAAAGCACATCTGGATGCTACTTCACAAGTAGATCTGCTTCGGGCAGGAAAAGGAAGTCGGTAGCCTTAAGCACCGCTGAGGTCGAATACATTACAGCATGACCCGTTGTGAAGTCACTTGGTTGCGAAAGCTCTTCAGTGAGATGTTCGAGCATGTGCTAGATGCCATCGTTATCCTTTGTGATAACCAGAGGGGGATTCATTTGTCATAGAATCTCGGGTTCCACGATTGATCCAAGCATGTTGATGGCTATTACCACTTTATCCGAGATATGGTACAGCAAGGCGCCGTAAGGCTCGATCATATAGGAACTGATGAGCAGGTCGTGGATATTCTCACTATGCCCTTAGGGAAGGTTGTGTTCCTAACCTTCCGTGAGAATCTTGAAATCATGGAACGATCCTATTCTGAGGATCTTGTTGGACGATGAGCTCTGGGAGCTCCAAGGAAGTTTTGGGGATAGCTTTGGTGCTATAAACAACCACAGGGCTAGGCTTGCTGAACCTAGTTGGTGTGCTTCCACCCCACCGTGATGATATTGAGATGGTTTACCTCTCTCTAATCTGTGCTCCGTATGCATCCTACCCATGGAGTTTCGGACTCATGGGAAGTACCTCTCATTTGGCCAATGAGGTGCGAAAAGTGAATAGAGACCATAGCAAGACCGATGGACGTATCGGAGATTGCCATACTCTCTATGTCTAGGATGGCACGTGTCCAACCACTTGATCTGGATCAAGTTTAGCGAGGTTTCGGACCTCCAACTGACTTCGGGTCATTGAAACTAACTACGGGTTAGTATATGACTCTCTTGAGTCCTAGAGAGGTTTTGGACCTCCAACTGACTTCGGGTCAAGTAAACCAACTTCGGGTTGGTATGAGACTCTTTGTGAGTCCTATAGAGGTTTCGGACCTCTGGGCTGAATCTGTCAGCCGAGTATGATGTCTTTCTGACTGACACACTTCTGTTTTGAAATAAAGAGGCCAAAAAAGCAAGTTACGGCGGGATGACGCACGATGTTTGGATTGCACTAGTGGACGGAGTTCTCCCTAGGTGAGAGGGAGTGTTAAAATTGGACAACTAGGTCCAAACTCTGGGTTGTGCTGCTCAGATGACGATCCCAATATTTTTATTGGATTCCTCTTTCAGAGAGGTGTAATATTGATCTAAAGATCATCTCGATCGGATGAGCAGAACTTGTACTTTGAATTTATTCCACTTATGTGCTAGGTCGGCCTGGAATAAAATATAGACTTAAATGTCTTAAAGGACGTGTCACACACCCCCAAAGATTCCTATATATTGGAGAGACTCAGAGTTCATTTGACACATTGGTGTGGAGGAATTCTCTCTCTCTGGATAGCATTGGAGTTGCTTCTTTGTTTGGGTTGTTTTGGGGTTATGTGTAACACGCTTGGCTGAATGACCTATTGGAGACTTTGCTGGTAGAAGCATCCTGTTGATCGCCGTAACGCCACCATTCATCATCTCTGTTTTGGTTTGTCTTCTATCGATCTATTTGTATGTTCTATCTGCTTCAGTATTGATCTGAAATGGCATAGAACATGTTTAGAATTTAACACATGCAAATTGTACTCAAAATTGCATTGCTGCTTAATAATAAAAAGTTAAAAACCCTCAGTTGCTGCACCGGTTTTCCCACATTGGGTTTTTCTGGGGACAATTGTCCAAAAATAACGGTGTCATATTTTTATGTGTGTGTGCTAGATTTTCTCAGTTTTCAATGCTATTTTTCCTCCGTATTTTATTTGTGAAAATTAGTGTGAATTATTTGATATTTGTTGTAGGAAACTGTAAATAAATTGTTAATTAAATTAACACTTGGAAAAATAATTTCCAATTGTTGTGATAGATGATTTTTTCAAATTGTATCAGAGCGTGAGTGATCAGCTGAGAAGCTCAGAAGCGAGGAAGGAAATTTTGATGTTTAGAGGTAGTAACAGGCCAAAATTCTCAAAGGTTGTGCTGCACCCAGAGAGGCAGATCGAATTGCTGAGGCTAGGGTTTGATTTTCAATTGCAGGTTGGTAGAAAAATCGAGTTTCCCGGGATAGTGATTCCAGGAGTCAGAGGAAGCAACAACAACTCAGATTTTCGCTGAGCATATTTTTGGTTGGACGTTGAGGGTTTTGCAGGAGTTTGTAGTTGCAAAATCAACGTTGTTATTATTTGCAGCATCAGATGTGTTCTAGCCATGAAATTTTGTGGAGAGGCTAGAATACATGAGATCTCCAAAACCCAGAAATCGTTTATGGAAATTCCACCTAGAGACGACTTAGTTAGATTATTAGTCAGTTTTTAAATATTTCCCAAGTCTAAACTTTTGGAATATGATTAATTAATCAGAATTAATTAAGTCATGGTGTGAATGTTCTAGATAATCCATGGATCAATTTCTAGTTAATCCTAGCCATTTATTAAGATCTAATCTTGGCCGTTGAAATTTCAATGGAGGATTAGAAGAGTAGTCAACGGGGCTTGGAGAAGAGACACTTGAGGAGTTCGATTTTGCAGGGAAATCGATTTCCAAAGTAGCATCGTTTTGTTATCGGAAGTGATTCAGTGAGATCGAAACAGTGAGAGAGGGGCATAGACAGTGAAGCCGGAGGAGGCATTCCAGATTCGGTGAGTGCATTTGCAAAGAGGCAGAGAAGCCACAGTGAGGCTGATGTAGTGGTTGCGCAATAGCTTCAGTGGGCAATTCATATTTTCTGGGGAGAAGAAGTGATTCAGTGTCGGGTGTTGGACAAAGGTTCCAAAGGCCAAGAGAATTAGTTTCCCAGACAACAACTAACGAGACAGCTTGATATGACGCAGTTCCATGCTGGGTGATGCAGAGACTGTGTGAGGGTGACGCAGAGACTGCATAGAGGCAGTTTGGACGACTCCATTTCGAGCTGAGGTTAGTGCTCAGATTCGCCTGTGGATTGAGGAAATTCCTCACTAGATATTTTTTCCAGTGTTTCTCTGTAGGATTGCAATTTTGGGCATCCAGTTGTACTCAAATTATTTCACTGCTGCTTAATAATAAAACCCTAAGCTGTTGCACTGGTTTTCTCGAGTTGGGTTTTTCCAGGAACATTGATCCAAAAATAATTGTTTTATTTTGTGTGTGTGCAGATATTTCTTCCAACATTTATTTTCCTTCTGCAGTTTATTTGTGTAGGTTCGAGTGTATTTATTTTGATATTTTTCGTAGGAAACAACAGAAAAATTGTGAAATAGAATTAACAATTAGAAGAAATAATATCAGTCGCTGCAATAGGATTTGAGGTTAGCTGAATTTTCACATGGTATCGGAGCACAGATTATCATCCGGAGAGCTCAATAGTAGAAAAAAAGAGGAGCTTCACTACTCTGCATGAGCAACATTTTGAAACCCCAGAGGGAAGCGTAGTCACCTTGGCCAAGAGGTCAATTTCTTGAGGAATAATCGATTTCTCTGGGAGAGTGACAAAGAAATCGGATTTCTCCAGATCGAGGTATTCTAGAGGCAGAGGGAGGAACCAATATTTTCTTGCAAAGTAGTTCTCTAGCTGGACGAAATTATTTTGTAGTTGTTTGCTAGAGCGAAATAGTGTCGAGTGGAAGAAGAGTACACACTGAGGGAAAATTTTCCTCAGGGAACTTCTACTCTCAAGAAGTTCAATTTCCCTTGCAGATCAACAGTCGTTGTGGGAAGAGTTTCTCACTCCAACAAGGAGTGCGTAGAGTTGAGCAGAAGGAAAGAGGAGATATGAGATGGCCACAGTCGGGCTTCAGGATCAAGATAGGTTGGATGGAGCTTCCAACTATGTGATCTGGAAGGCAAGGATTTCCTTCCTTGTCGATGAGTATGATCTCAAAGCATATATCGATAACGTGGTAGCTATCCCCACGGATGCTGATTAGCTGCAGCAGTGCAAGAAGGAGATGGTGAAGGCAAAGAGATTGATCCTTGATGGAGTTCGGGATCATGTGGTATCACACATAGTGGCCTAGGGAACGACGAAAGAGATGTGGGATACTCTTTCCACTCTATACCAGGGATCTTCCGAGCAGCGGAATATGTACTTTGAAGAGAAGCTGAGATGCACGAGGATGCAGAAAGGGGAGTGTATAGACCCCTTCCTTAAAAGGATTCGAGAGATGCAAGATGAGTTGGCAGCTGTAGGGTGAGCGCCTCAACCGACAGGGCTTGTTCGAGTAGCGCTCAACAGTGTTTCAGAAGAGTGGAAGGTTTTCGTCCAAACTATTTTGGGTAGAGAAACCTTGCTAAAATGGGAAAGGATGTGGGAAGACTTGTAGTAGGAGGAGTTGAGGTGAGATTTGATGAAGAGCACCATCAGTGGCAACGGTCGCAACAGTGGATTGAAGTAGGTAAAGGAGGAGGAAAATGTGGCCCTCGCATCGAATGGTCCCAGTCAGGGACAAGGGGAGTAGTGTAGGAAGAAGGACCTGTCGAAGGTCTAGTGCTTCAGGTGTGGCAAGCTAGGTCACTACAAATCCCAGTGTTCTCTCAGGAAGAAGGACTAGTAGGAGAAGCACGACCAACAGGCAGCTTCAGCCAAGATCGATAGTCTGTCCTCGAGGTTGGAGGAATATTTCGCCATGATTGCAAACATCCCTCTAGGAGTGAGGTGGGGTGACTTGATTTTGTATCCCCATAGCGGTACAGATGGGCAGGATTCTTGAGGAGGTCCATCTCTTGAATCAATACCTTGCTACGGGAGCCCACGATATTTAGTAGTAGGATGTACTAGTGGTATTTGGTGTAGTCAGATGCCAGAGTGAAAGTTGCAGAGGCTATTTGCAGTCAAATTTGGGGAGGGCAGTGTAGAGTTGGCAGCAGTGCAAAGTCAGCAACATCGCAAAGCCTTCAGTGACAGTGCAAAATCTAGTAGCAGTAAGGACTCGGGTGACAGATGCATCATACTAAACACAGTTGGTTCAGTATCTTGGATATTTCTCAATTGCAGCAGCAACAAATGAGAGGGAGTTGCAGATGTTGCATTAGTAGTAGCAACAGAATTGAAGTGCAGATGTGGTGTTGGCAGCAGTTCAACAGGGTCAGCAACAACACAGATGCAACACATATCAGAGTTGCGCAGTGGTTGGTGGGCAACAGTAGCCATACATCAACAACGTGACATGAGATGGTGTAGAAGCAGAGTATTGCTACCAAAGGTGCAGCAATACTAGAACATATTCCTTGCTAAGAGGGAGTGTTAGTTTTTGTAGCTTCAAATGTGTTCTAGCCTTGAAATTTTTGGAGAGGCTAGAATACATGAGATCTCCAAAACCCAAAAATTGTTTCTAGAAATTCCACCTAGAGACAACTTAATTAGATTATTAGTCATTTTTTCAATATTTCCTAAGTCTAAACTTAGGGAATATGATTAATTAATCATAATTAATTAAGTCATGGTGTGAATGTTCTAGATAATCCATGGATCACTTTCTAGTTAATCCTAGCCATTGATTAAGATCTAATCTTGGTCGTTGAAGTCTCACCGGAGGATTATAAGAGATGTCGATGGGGCTTGGAGAAGAGACACTTGAGTAGTTCGATTTTGCTGGGAAATTAAACTCCAGAGTAGCAGCGTTTTGTTTTCAGAAGTGATTCAGTGAGATCGAAGCAGTGAGAGAGGGGCAAAGACAATGAAGCCGGAGGAGGCATTCCAAATCCGGTGAGTGCATTTTCAGAGAGGCATAAAAGCCACAGTGAGGCTGACGCTATGGCAGTCCAGTAGCTTCAGTGGGCAATTCGTATTTGTTGGGGAGAAGAAGTGATTCAGTGCCAGGAGCTGGATAGAGGTTCCAGAGGCTAGGAGAGTCAGTTTGCAGACAGCAGGTGACGAGACAGCTTGATGTGACACAAAGACTGTGTGAGGGTGACACAAAGACTTCACAGAGGCAGTTTGGACGGCTCCATTTCGAGCTTAGGTCAGTGCTTAGCTTCGCCTGTGGAGTGAGGAAATTCTTCACTAGATATTTTTTCCAGTGTTTCTTTGTAGGATTTCCAGTTTTGGGCATCCAGTTGTACTCAGATTATTTCAATGTTGCTTAATAATAAAACCCTCTGCTGTTGCACCGGTTTTCCCGAGTTGGGTTTTTCCGGAGACATTGGTCCAAAAATAATGATGTTATTTTGTGTGTGTGCATGTATTTTTTCAAGCATTTATTTTCCTTCCGCAATTTATTTGTGTAGGTTGCAATGTCTTTATTTTGATATTTGTTGTAGGAAACAACAGATAAATTGTTAAATAGAATTAACAATTAGAAGAAATAATATCAGTTGCTGCAATAGGATTTGGGGTTAGTCGAATTTTCACAAGCATCGGGTGGAAGAGAAAAGCACACATAGCAGAGGGAAGATTTCTCTCAGGGAACTTCTAGATTCAGAAGTTCGTTTTTTTTTCCAGGCAGATTGGTAGTAGCTGAGAGCAGTTTTTCTCACTCCAACAGGGGTGCGAATAGTAGTTCCAATAGGTAAGCAAAGGGAAAGAGGGATATTTTTTATGTTTATTTTCTCCAGTTTTGAGTTTCCAGATTTTGCGGCACTACAGGGATGACAGTACGATATTTCCAAAGGAGGCCATGCGAGTTAGCCAAAATGCATATCTAGGTAGCAGATCGACTTCCAATTGGCGAAGGCAGTTGTCGAAGGAAGTGTGAGTTGCAAAGAAAGGAAGGGTCCTAGCAAGGGACTAGGCTTGAAAGGAGATAGTTCGACACCAGATCTAGGAGGTGGAGTCTGAGAATCTAGTGTGCCAGATGGGCAGGGTCCAACACAGTTACAACAAGGAGATCAGTCTAATCAATTCCATATTGTTGCAGCGGGACCATCACCTTTGCCACAGGAGCTCATAGTATCATAGTAGAAGATTCAGTTTCAGCAGGTGTTGTTAATCACTTAGATGACAGTCGCAAATCTAATCGATCATATGTTTGAAGGTGGGCCATATAACATTGAAGGTATGATTTTTCATTATGTAATTGGGTGCTTATGCTTGCTTTGCATGGGCACATTTGGGCATGGATTAGTGGGGGAATTTGACGGAAAGAACGAACTTTGACTCTACTCTTGTTCCCTTGCCTCAACTTCGTGGTTAATCTTGAATCCTAGTCTCGTGGGATCTCCTTTATGGGATGTTAGATTTAGGGGTGGCACTACATGGGAAACCCTGATTTTGGTTGCGTGGTCCCACTTCCCGACACCATATATCTCAATCCCCTCCACTCATTACAAGCCCTTTACACATTTTCCCCATTTGGGTCCACATTTGTCCATTGGGTCCACAAGTTGTTAGTCTTCCCCTCCCCTTGTCCACACCTTGGGTCAGGCCTGGAACAATGCCCCAAAGGTTAATGCAGATAAAAAGAAATATAAAAGCATAATATGGCCACATACAACAGGAAATGTGTTAATTTTCCACTACTCTATGTTGTTACAATCACTTTAGCCCAATTCCTAACTTCAATTAGCAATCAATTTAATCTTCTAGTAATCAATAGCAATTGTAGATAGAACAATAATTGCAATGTACAATAAGAGACAATAAAAAACAATGACAAAAGACCCCAATTTTGGTCAAAGACCAGGGAAAAACCCCACAAGGGAGAAAACCCTTTCAAATTATTCTTCTTATTAGATTGTCATAAAATGTTCAACAGAGAGTACAATGCTCCAAAATCAATGTGTCAAAGTCAATCCTTTGACCAACCAACAAAGTCAACCAACCAATTTCAAATGATGAGCCAATAGTCAACTCTATTACAACTTACAAGTCAAATCTGGTCAAAGTCAAAGTTTGCAAATCTGTCGAAGTCAACAATAGTCAAATGTACCATAACCAACCCACGTCAACAGTTAAAACAATCCTCCAAGAGCTCCATCAACAATCAACAAACTTGAACTTCAATGTTGGTCAAACCTCGGCCAAAATAGCTCGAAAAAATTTCGGTCAAACTTGGTCAATGGAGAGGTGTTTTGCGGTCAAAGCCTGTGGTCAACTGTGTTAGTTTTTGTAGCATCAGATTGTTATAACCACGAAATTTGGTGGAGAGCCTAGAATGCATGAGATCTCCAAAACCTAGAAATCATTTCTCGAAATTCTATCAGAGATGACTTAATTTGATTATTAACCTATATTTTTAATGTTTTCTAAGTCTAAATTTAGGAAAACTGGTTAATTAATCATAAATAATTAAGTCAACGTGAGAATAGTCTAGAAATGCACACGGATCGACTTCAAGATGAACCTAGCCCTTGATTAAGTTTTAATCTTGATCGTTGGTATTCCAACTGAGGATTATAAGAAGTCGTCGATGGGCACTTGGAGAAGACACCAAAGACACTTGAGCAGCAGTTCCTTCTGCAGATCAAGTTAGCAGTAGTAGAGTTCAAGCCAAAGAGGGACGCAGTGTCAATGAGGAGCAGGGACAGTGATCCGGAGGAAGATTTCCATATCCTGAGAGGCAGTAGCAAGAGGCCGAGTTATTCCTAGTACAGGCACCACGCGAGTTCAAACAGAAGCCCAAGTACGGGCAATCGTGCGAGTATAGGAAGAAGCCCAAGTACGAGCAACCACGAGTACAGGCAGGAGCCCAAGTACGAGCTGCAGCGTGAGTACAGGCAGTCGTGCGAGTGTCGGGGTTGCTTGTGGAGGAAAGGAAATTCCCATAGATAATTTCCGCCAGATTTTCTTGTTGTGGATTGCCAGTTTCAAGCATCCAAATTATACTCAGAATTTCACTGCTGCTTAATCTGCTGCTTAATAATAAAAACCCTCAGTTGGAGCACCGATTTTCCCACATTGGATTTTCCCGAGGACAATTGTCCAAAACTAACGGTGTCATATTTTTATGTGTGTGTGCTAGATTTTCTCAGTTTCAAGCGCTATTTTTATTCTGTAGTTTATTTGTGAAAATCACAGTGTGAATTATTTGATATTTTTCGTAGCAGACTAATAAAAAATTGTTAAATAAATTAAAAATTAGGAAAATAATTTCCAATTGTTGTGATAGATGAAAATTTCACATGGTATTAGAGCATGAGTGATTAGCCGGGAAACTCAAAAGTGTAGAAGGGAATTTTGTTGTTTAGAGGGAGTAACATGCCAAAATTCTCATAGGTTGCGCAGTACCCAGAGAGGCAGATTGAATTGCTAAGGCTAGGGTTTGATTTTCTATTTCAGGTTGGCAGAAAAGTCGAATTGCTAGGGATAGTGATTCCAACAGTCAGAGGTAGCAGTAACAACTCAGATTTTTGTTGAGCAGATTTCTGGTTGGACACAGAGGGTTTTGCAGGAGTTTGCAGTTGCAGAATCAACGTCGAGTGAAAGAGAAAAGCACACAAAACAGAGGGAATATTTCTCTCAGGGAACTTCGAGTTTTAGAAGTTCTATTTTTTCCAAGAAATTTTGCAGTAGCTGAGAGCATATTTTGTCACTCTAGCAGGGGTACGAATAGTAGTTCTAGCAACCAAGAAAAGGGAAAGAGGGATATTTTCGAGGTTTATTTTCTCCAGTTTTGAGTTTCCAGATTTTGCAGCTTTGCAGGGATGACAACATGGTTACTTGGGAGTGGGAGCGAGAGCAAGAATGGGATCACCATTTTCAAAAGCCCCGGTCTGGAGCATTTCGAGGAGCATTTTTTTTTAAATATATATATTTTTTATATTTTGATGCATATATGTCAACAAAAGCATGTAGAGTGATGAATTAGACATAAAAAACATAAAAACATACATTGAACCATATAACATCAATCATCTAGAAGTTATAATCTTCATCAACCACGCCCACAAGTTGGAAACATACAACATATTGACTCTTGAGTCTCACGAATCATCATCAATCTTAACATTTATCATCATTGATTCATTGATTTCAAATTTCAATATATAACATTTAATATTTATCATCATTGATTCATTGATTTCAAATTTCAATATATAACATTTATCATCATTGATATATATCATTTATCATCATTGATTCATTGATTTCAAAATTCAATATATAACATTTATCATCATTGATTCATTGATCACCATATAACTTTCATAAAGCATCATATTCATAATTCATAATGACTTATAAACTTATAAATGCCAACTTCAAAGTTTCACCTTTCAAATTCAAACTTCAAACTTAAATTGTCATTAAATATGAAAGAGTCAAGTTTCAACTGTTCAACAGTTATAAAAGATAAAAACTACTAGAAAATAGAAAAGACTAGTAAACAACAAATCTATTTTATCTATTGGCTAGCCCCTTGCCACGCCCACGAGAAATGTCTAATTTGTGAGAACCACGAGGCAATGGTGGTCTTCTAGTACTCTCAAGAGTACCACGACCATGACTAGAAGGCGGAGGGTAACGTGAGGATGTAGGTGGAGGCTGAATCTGCAAAGGAACAATAGTTGGATATCGAGCACTGGCACTGGCACCCGCACTGCTACTGGATGGTGGGGCTGGCCCTGTGTGTGGTGGTGGCATGGCTACTGATGCTTCATCATCATCCCTCAAAAGTTTTGCTTCCAATTCTTCCATATGTATAGTGTCATCCTCCAAATTATCATCCTCTGGGTTGTTGTCCCAAACTTTATATGATTGATCCTCATATGCTCGATCACAGTAATGACTCAACAACCTCAAGTTGTAATGCACATAAACCAAGCTTTTAGCTCGGTTTTCATTCAACCTGTTTCTTCTCACATTATGTATGAAGTTGTAGGTGCTCCAACACCTCTCTGCAGAAGAAGTATTCACAACTTGTGAGAGAACTTTTTTTTCCAACTTTGGCAAAAGTCCCATGCCGCCATATGCTTCCCACCATGTGAGAGCATCAAATCTGTCTCTGTCTTCCATTGCATGGAAAGAACCAAAGTTACCAGTGCAACTGAAGTATCTGCCTAATTCAAGGCGCAATGCAGCACACTCCTCCCTGTCGGGGACCAACTTGTTTAATGCCTTCATGTATCCCTGTTGTACCTCTGGATCTGTGTGAGGTTTGATCCTAACCCCACCTCCAGGTGCAGGTTGGCCCAACCAAGATGGAGAGTAGTATTTTGGCATAAGGATATATGCCAAGGCATGTAGTGGAACATTGAGTTTATTCCACCGTGCACACACACAGTTGTAAATCATTGCACACAAGTTGGGATCATTTTTCTTAACAATATCTTTTACTTGCCCCAACATGCTATCCATTTGCTCATAAACCTCCTCAATAACTGGTTTATCTGTATCTGAAAAACGAATCATGTGATAAATGGGCTTGGTGAAATTCAAGATTTCCCTCACATGTGCTCAAAACAAAGGATCAAGGGCGGTTTCCTCCACCTGTTCAAAACCTTGCCTGTCAACTATTGTTGCTGCCCTGTCCTTTAATACCTGCCACTGTGGACTTGATACCATGGCTGCCAATGACTCTCTTACCTTCAAAAGGCGGCTGAAGGTGAGGTAATAGCTAGCAAATCTAGTCTTTGCTATCTTCAACAACTCCAATTTTGAGTGAGAATGGAAAAGCCCATGGGTATTGCTAAGATTTGTAATAAATTTTATCATTTTGTTCACCTCTCTTGTACAAATCAGCAAGCCATCTGTATTGAGGTTGTTTGTTTTTAATGATATCATGCACCAAAAAGGTTCATTGTGTGAACCAAACACCCATACCAAAATATGTTGGGGTATTTATCCTCAATAATTGCTCCCGCTGCCTTACAGTTAGCAGCATTATCAGTGATGACTTGGATGACATTGTATGGCAAGTAATGGTTCTGCAATGTTAATGCCCGTCTTGAATTTGTCTGAATAATCATATGCTTAAAGGAATATTGCACCACTAACAGACACAACCAGAACACTTATCAATGGCTTTCCTTTTACATTGGTCCATCCATTAGATACAATGGACACCCCATGCTCATTCCAAGAATTTGTCATTCTAGCCAAAGAATTATTTATTTTAGCTTTTTCATGATCATGTCCCACGGTTCTGGCCTTGTCATACCCAAGGCTCCTGTATCCTTTGGGGGCATCATTAATGGCAGAAACCATTTCATGCCAATAAGGTGAGCGAAGAACATTGAATGGCACCCCACATGCATAGAGAAATCGGAAAATTTTTGAATCCACATCATTCCTACACCCTTCGTCAAGGAAATCGAATATGGTTCTACGCCTTAAGGAGATGTTTGGTCCAGGTGTGCCTCCATATCCACTGCCATGGGTGGAAGTTGATGGACTTCTTTGTCCATGATGTGATGGACCTGATGGTGTATAAGAATCAATGAAACCCCTAGATATTTTAGATCTCTGTAGGGCAGCCTCCTCTTCCTTTCTATATTTCTCTCTCTGTGTTGCTAGCACACTGACACAAATTTTGATTCCTAGATTTTTGTCTCCATCCCCTGGCATTTTCCCACAAAGGTGCCTTCTGGCACCGGTGTATGAACCTGTGTATTCTTTATTGCAATGGGGGCAAAGAAATTTAGTGGTTCCACCACTTGTCCCTCCTTCCTGCCTCTGAACATATTTCCACAAAGGTGTTTGACTTTGGTCTTGTCTAGTTGGGGTATCTGTGGCCTCATGTTCTCCACTCTCCCCTTCCTCCTTAGCATACTCCTCTTCAGGATTTTCATCAAATCCACTATAGTCCACTTTTTCATCCTCCTCTTCTCTAATGGGCCTCTTTCTTCTACTCTCCAACACCATTATTACAAAGAAAGGAACCAACATAAAGAAAATCCCTAGCCATATAGCCATGATGTTTCAAGTTTCAAGTTTCTAGCCTGTGAAAAAAATGAAGGAATGCCAAATGGGAATAGGAAATGCAACATAGGAAAAAAACAATGCAATTTTTCACTTTTCAACACACTAGAATGCAACATTGAGAAAAAAAATCAAGTTTTAATTTTTGAACAACTTAAAAACAATTCCTAGAAAATAAAAAACTAGATTAGAAGACCTACATCTTTCTTGCAATCTTCCTCTTGCAAACTTGCTCTCTCCTTGGCACTTCTGCTCTCCAACTCTCTAAATTCTCCAAGCTCTCCTTCTCTCCAAATCGCTCTCCAACTCTCAACTAAAACAATAAAAACAAAATGAGGGGGGTGGGCTTTTTATTTACCCAACCCCCCTCCCTCCTTTCCAAAAAAAAATAAAAAATTGACGCCAATTTTTTTTTTACGCGTCGGGGAGTGTTCGGGAGCGAACACACCCCGACCGCTTCTCGCATTAAAAAAACACTCCTGAAGCGTTTTTTTAATGGGGGAAGCACTTAGGGAGCGTTCGCTCCCGAGTGCTCCCTGAAACGCTCTCGAAAAGGCAGGGAGCATTTTTTCAGGCGCGGAAGCGCGCTCCCGAAAATGCTCCCCTCGGGAAGCGTTTTCGGGAGCGCGCTCCCGAACGCTCCGAGAGAGCTCCCGAACAGAGCGCGTTTTGGGAGCGGAATCGAGGGGGGGGGAGAATCTTCCCCGCAAACTTGGATGACAATACGAGATTGCCTGAGGAGGCCATGCGAGTTAGCCAAAATGCAGATCTAGACAACAAATCGAATTCCAGTTGGCGGAGGTAGATGTCAAAGGAAGTGCGAGTTGTCCAGTGTGAGTTGCAAAGAAAGGGTGGGTCCCAGCCAGGGAATAGGCTTGAATGGAGATAGTTGGGCACTAGATCTATGAGGTAGCGTATGAGACTCTAGTGTGCCAGATGGGCAAGGTCCAATGCAATTACAACAAGGAGATCAGTCAGATCAATTCCATTTTGTTGCAACGACACCATCACCTTTCCTATAGGAGCCCATAGTAGCAGATTCAGTGTCAGCAGGTGTTGTTAATCACTTAAATGACAGTCGCAGATTTAGCTGCAGTCAGTACACATGAGACAATTGTAGAGCTAGTTGCAGTGACACAGGCAGTACGAATTGCCTAGTTGCAGTATGCAGGGGCAATTCAAGCCAGAAGATTCCTAGCGCAGAGCTTTACAGTCCAATTCTAGTGCAAGAGGACAGTGCAAGTTGCCAGGAGGGAGCAAAGAGATTTCCCATAGAGAGAACGAGACTCAGGAGTCTAGCTTAAAAGGGAGCAACCCAATGGAAGCTAGTACTTCAGGATATGGGGAGATCAAACTCATTATTGCAGTAGTTGCAACAGTAGTGCGAAAGCATAAAAAGAGCAGTAGCAACAACAGTATTAGTAGATTAGAGTTTGCTATGTTCGCAGATATACTTCCAAGAGTGAGGTGGGGTGATTTCGTGTTGTAGCCACAAAGAACTACAAAGGGTGGGCAGGGTCCTTGATGAGTCCACCTCATGGATCATTACTTGGCTACGGGGGCCCACAGTATTCAGTAGCAGGATGGATCAGTGGCAGTTAATGCAGTTAGTACCAGAGTGACAGTTGCAGATTAGTAGCAGTTAGATGATGAGGAACACAGAGAAGTGTTGACAACAAAGCAGGTGGCTTAGTGCAGAGCTGGCAACAACACAGATTCTTTAAAGACAGTACAGATGATCGTAGTAGTCAAAACTCGAGAGACAGATGCATCACACTGAACACAATTGATTCATTATTTCGGATGCTTCTCAGTTGCAGTAGTTGCAATTGCAGCAACAACAGATGAGAGGGAGTTGCAGTGCAGATGTAGAGTTGAAAATAGTATGGCAGTCAACAATAGCATGGATGCAACAACAAAGTTGCACAGTGGTTGGTCGGTAGCTGTAGCCAGACATCAACAGCGTGACAGGAAATGACACAGAGATAGAGTGTTGTGACAGGGTCTGCAACACTAGAACATAGTCCTCGCTAAGAGGGAGTTATAGTTTTTCTAGTATCGGATGTGTTTTCTCCACAAAATTTGGTGGAGAGGCTAGAATGCATGAGGTCTCCAAAACCCAGAATTTGTTTATGGAAATTCCACCTAGAGATGACTTAATTATATTATTAACCTATTTTTTAATGTTTTCTAACTCTAAACTTAGGAAAACTGGTTAATTAATCATATTAATTAAGTCAAGGTGAGAATGGTCTAGAAAATCACATGGATCGACTTCAAGATGATCCTAGCCCTTGATTAAGCTTTAATCTTGACCGTTGGTACTCCAACATAGAATTATAAGAAGAAGTCAATGGGCACTTAGAGAAGACACCAGAGACACTTGAGCAATACTTCCTTTTGCAGATCGAGCTAGGAGCAATAGAGTTTGAGCCAGAGAGGGACACAGTGTCTTTGAGGGGCAAGAACAGTGATCCGGAGGAAGATTTCCTGATACAGAGAGGCGGTAGCAAGAGGCTGTGTTATTCCCAGTACAAACAGTCGCGCGAGTGCAGGCAGAAGCCCAAGTACGGGAAACCGAGCGAGTACAGGCAGAAGCCTGAGTACGGGAAGTTGCATGAGTACAGGCATAAGCCCAAGTATGGAAAGCAGCGCAAGTATGGGCATAAGCATGAGTACAGGCAGCAGCACGAGTGTGGGCAACGCGAGTGCCGGGGTTGCTTGTGGAGGGAGAGAAATTCCCTTAGATAATTTCGGGTATATTTTCTTGCTGTGGATTGCTAATTTTAGGCATCTAGATTGTACTTACAATTTCACTGTTGCTTAATAATAAAAACCCTCAGCTTCTGCACCGATTTTCCCACATTAGATTTTTCTGGGGACAATTGTCCAAAAAAAACAGTGTCATATTTTTATGTGTGCTAGATTTCCTCAGTTTCCAGTGCTATTTTTCTTTTGCAGTTTATTTGTGAAAATCACAGTGTGAATTATTTGATATTTGTCGTAGAAAACTGCAAATAAATTGTTAAATAAATTAACAATTAGGAAAATAATTTCCAGTTGTTGTGATAGATGAAATTTTCACTTGGTATTAGAGCGTGAGTGATTAGCCAGGAAGCTCAGAAATGGAGAAGGGAATTTCACTGTTTAGAGGGAGCATTAGGCCGAAATTATCAGAGGCTACGCAGTACCTAGAGAGGTAGATTGAACTGCTGAGGCTATGGTTTGATTTTTGTTGACTTTTGAGTAGCTTGGGAGGTACTCCAAGCCCTAGGGTTCGAGGTTTGGAGGGTGAAGCGCCACAAAAGTCATTTGTGGGCTTCGAACCCAAGGTGGGGGTATTGCACCCATTGTGATTTGGGTCAAAACCATGGAACAATTTGGACATGTGATGGGATGAGATGATAGAGGGCGGAAAGGAGAATCCAATGCTTTGAGAATCATCGAATTCCAAGTTTTCCATAGTGAGTTATGAATTTTTGAAGTTGATAATTAATTATTGGACAATCAAGTCCTGTAGGATTGAGTCAAATTGGTCCAAAATACATGTCTCTTCACTAATTCGTGTAGCCCTTCTAAAAGTGTATAAATAGAAGGTGTTGGACATCATTTTAGATCATCCAAGAAGTGCATCAACTCATATATTTCTCTCTGAAATAGTCCGAGCTTAGGAGAAGGAGGATGAAGGAGGTTAAGGGTTTTGTTTGGGTAAGATTTCACATGTGATTAGGCCGAGTTGGTACAGGAGGAAGGCCGCAGGCCTAAAGGCAAATATGAGCATGATTTGTGGTGTTATTCTTCTTTGTTTGGGTCCGAATTTTGACTTGGAGATAAGGCCGAATTACATTGATAATTCTGGGAAGGTTTTCATGCGAACATACCTTGTTTGAAGTAGCAAATTTGAAGAGCATGTCGAGTTTTGTTTCATCATTTTTGGAGGGCTAAAAGTGTGAATAAAGGGCTAGGAAGTAGTCCTATAGCCAGCGTGTAGGAGCAGCTCATCAAGGAAGGACAACCACAACAATAAAGGTGCTTAAGTGGCAGATTTGGAAGGGTTGATGTGGAAGTCTAGTGTGCCCTAACCAAACCACAAAACTACAACAGTATTCAATGTTGAGATTTTTTAGTGTTGAGGTAGCTTCGGATGTGCTCTAGCTCCGAAACTTTGTAGAGGGACTGAAGTACATGAGATCTCCAAGACCCGGAAAGGGATTTGAGAAATTCCATTTGGTTTAAGAGAAAATTAATTAATTAATATTCTTAATTAAGGACCCTAAGTCTAACTTAGGAAAATTAAAAGAATAAGGTAATTAATTTAAACATGTGATGGAAGTGACTTAAGTCACACGGATCAAGATTTCTTAGCCATCGAATCAAGATTAGATCACGGTCATTGGTTTCCCAACAAGAAAAGTATAAAGGAAAGGCTTGGGGTTAGTTGGAGAATGCACACGGAGGAAGAGCACTAAGACTAAGCTGGAATTCTAGGGCGTGGTTTGCTAAGAATTTCCAGAAGCGTTTCAGTTGCAGCGAGAGGTAGTATTGGCTAAGGGAATGATTTGATCCTAGAGCCAAGAGTCAGCAAGAGGCAGAAAAGCTGCAAACAGGAGTAGCGCAGAAAAGCAGAGGCTACACAGCAGCTACGCAGCGCAGAGGGTTTCAGCCGCTATGCATGTGTTAAGCAAGCCCAAAAAGGGCAGAAAGGAGAGAACAACATTTATTGTTGCTATATTGGCACGCATTTTGAGGTTCGTACATCAGCAAGGAGGCACTGTTTTCAAGGTTCGTACAGTAGCAGCAACACAGAAACCAAAGTCCGTACAACAGCCGTATAGCACGGAAATCAAGGCAGTCGTACAGCACATATTTCAAGGCAGTTGTACAACATAGTTTTTGAGGAGACCGTACAGCTATCCGGCATAGTTTTCTATGTTGTCCGTACAACATTTAAGGCTGTACATTTCTCAGTATTTTTTTGTTTTTCTTTGGCATGAAAATCGAAGTGGAATACAAACACGATTTTCGAGATAAGTACATTTATGTGGTTGCTGTAATTTTTACTGTGCATTTCATTTTTCTGTGAAAGCAATATTCAGAAATAAAGAGGAGCTTTCGAACTAGTTTTCCCCAAGAGTTGTAGGGGGCTTTTCCAGGGTCATATTGACCAAAAATCAGCGTGTCATTTTCTGTGTATGTGGCTGATATATTTTCTGAGTTTTTATTTCTGCATTTTCAGCGCTGTGAAATTTCCAGAATTTGTGTTTTCAGAGAATATTTATTATTTCCAGCTTGTTGAACGAATGGCTACGTTGCACGGGTTCCCGCAGTCGGGGGTGGGGTTCTCGAACCCGCACCAGGTTCCCACACCCAAGTACTCGATTCAGGTACGAGTTCTTCTCAGAAGAACCCAAATGCACCGAGTTTTTCGAAAAAAATCGAGTTCTTTGGGTTCTTTTGGTTTGGAGAACCCATGTTTTGGGTACTTAGAACCCGAATTTCGGGTTCTTCGAGTTCTTCATGAATAATTTCCTCAAATATATATATTTTTTAAATGATTAAAATTGAAAAATTTGAATGAAATTTTAATAAATATTAAAATTAAATTAATAAATTAAAACTAAATAATTTAATAAATTAAACTTTTTTACTTTCCTCGAGGAGAATAGCTAAAGTATGAAACCAATATAATTACACACTTTGAAAAAATAAAGCACAAAATCAGCACTCTGACATGCCATGCTTCAGCGAAGATAGTCAAGTTGATCAACAGAATGTCCAAGAATTCTATGCTGAAATATGTAACATGATACAAAGCTATAGTAGCTTATGTTGGAGACTAGTTGTGTTCATACTATTATATGATTCATTGGGTATGCAACACACCAAAGTTGAAGGAGCATTTGTATCTCGTCTAAGCAAAATGCAACTTAACTTATATCATATGGTATTCGCACTGCAAGTTGGCTTTCCATATTGATGAAAAACATACTTCCAGACACATTCCAGAAAGCATATTCTGTTTTCTTACATTTTCTTTTGTTTATTAGCAACAATTTGATAACATCCAGAAATATGTCACACAATACAAACTCCCAGCTTGTGTTCATACTGTTAGAGAATTCATTAGTCTGTAACACATCAAAGTTTAAGGCAAATAGGTACGTACAGATAACAAACAATCCCAACTTATATGGTATTTACATGGCAAGTTGTTTTCTAACATTAATGGAAAGCATACCTTCTGACACATGCCAAACAACATATGCTCTTGTCTTAAATATTATGTTGTTTGTGAGCAACAATAATTTTCAGATTTTGTGATCTGGGAGAGAATATTTAGAGATTTAACAGATTCCAACCCTCATCACATACAGAGATAGCAGAAGAAATTTTCCCCACCTTACAAAAAACTTTACCACTGCACATCAGAAAATTATGAACATAGTCACAGAGTTATGTCTACCAGCATCGATAAGGCAAACTATTTAAACTTACAAATTGAACACTATATGAACTACTCCAATCATGTGAGCAACTTGTTCTTGGAGTTTAACAATGACTGAGCCTCAAGTCTGTCTTCACTCAACTAATTGAGTGATTGTAACATATTTAGGGCCATTGCTAGAAACAGAGGTAATAATCAACAAAACAAAGAAAATAGATCTTGAACAAAAGGTAAATGACTATCATATAAACGGCTGGATTGCTTTTTATGCCTTCAAATCAGGATTCTGTGTGTTATGTTAATGTTCTTTCAGTTCCCAGTATTCTTAATCCTTGCAATCAATACCTTCCCTAAGGAATTGCACAGAAATATAAACGATTTTTCACTTTCTTTCTTATCTGTAAAATGCCATGGATATTCCACTAGAACAGTTCGTCACAATAGATTTTATATCATATATGAATCATGATATTATCAAACTAGAATTTTTGAAATTTCAATGACAAATGTCACATGTGAATGTTGAATGATGTGCATGTTTAAATATTTAAAGTTTAAAGTTTATAAATTATTAGTAATTTTAAATTTACTAATTACTATCTTAGTGTCATGACTCATGACTCATTATGATTAAATTTATAATTTATAAATTATAATTTATAAAATATAGTATTATATATGATATATAAATTATAATATATATTAATATAAAAATACCCAAACGAACCCACGCACCCTGTTTCAAAAAATGTCGTCCCCATCCCCATCCCCGTCCCCATCCCGTCCTCATCCCCGAACCCACGTTTCCTGGCAACATAGATGAATGGTTATGGGAATGGACATTTAACTACATGGGAGTAATAAGGAGAAACTGAAAATGGGGTTGGGTCAAAATTTTTACATGGTATCGAAGCTAGTTTGCTGAAAAGCGCAGTTTGGGACAGCAAAGAAAATAATTACAGGAAGCTGATTTTACACAGAGAAAACTCAACCTTTACCACAATAGTGAAATTTTCAGTGTATTAGGACAGCAAGCATGTCTTTGGGCTTGAAGGTG
Source organism: Pinus albicaulis (assembly GCA_034641835.2). NCBI lineage: Eukaryota > Viridiplantae > Streptophyta > Pinopsida > Pinales > Pinaceae > Pinus > Pinus albicaulis. The sequence continues at coordinate 848,704,058 of CM076572.1, forward strand.
GAGGATAGGTTGGACGGGCATAGCAACTACAGTACATGGAAGAAAAGAATGCAGAGCATCTTTGAGAAGGCAGAAGTCTGGGGTATAATGGTGCATACCCAACAACACCCTGTGAATGTGCTTACTGACGCTGTTCAGATGGCAGATTTTAATAAGAAGAATAACAAAGGTAAGACACTGATTCTGGATGGTATTAAAGACCATTGCATTCCTCATGTGAGAGGAAAGAGACTTGCTCATGAGATGTGGACAGCCTTGACCAATATCTACCAAAGTACCAATGAGAACAGAAAAATGGTCTTAAGGGAGAAGCTAAAGGCCATTAAGATGGCAAAGACTGATAGTGTTACTGGATACCTCACAAAGATCACTAATGTGAGAGATGAGTTGGCAGCAATTGGAGAGGTCATTCAACCCACTAAGTTGGTGCAGATTACAGTGAATGGCCTTCCCAGTACATGGCTAAACTTTGCTGATGGAATTGTTGCACGGGAGACCCTTCCCACTTGGGAGAGGTTATGGGATGATTGCATACAGAATGAAAACAGAAAGAACTAGCTTAGGGAAGCCAAATCAGTTGAGGAGGATGAAAATGTAGCACTGTTAGCAGGAGGCGAGAAAGGAAAAGGTAAAGGTAAGCAGGTGAACACGCAAAAGGACTATTCCAAGGTGAAGTGTTGGAATTGTCAGAAGATGGGACACTATGCAGTTGTGTGTCCGGAGAAGAAGAAGAAGGGAAAGGACAAGACCATGGCAGTATCAACAGAGATAGAGGACTTTTCGGAGAGCTTTGACTGGGAGTTTGGGTTCATTGCTTGTGAGTCCACTAGTGCAGGATCACCTGCCACAGAGGTTGAGAGGGAGTGTGCATTTCCCTCCACTAGCGAAGCATCTTCAGGTATCTGATATGTTGACATTGGGGCTTCACGTCATATGAAAGGAGTTCGTGAGTACTTCTCAGAGCTTTCAGAGAGTGGCACTGATATAGAGGTAGTACTCAGAGAGGACAACATTTTTAGAGCAGCCGGTGTGGGGACATTGACATTTGATAGGGAACCCAAACCTCCCTTGAAAGTGTCTGATGTTCTATATGTGCCAGGGATGAGGAAGAATCCATATCCGTCTCAGCATTGGAGGATAGAGGGTATGAGGTATTGCTCAGGAGAGGACAGGTGCTTATATATCCCAGGGGTGCTCCAGCTGATTCAGCTAGAGTGATTGGTGTATGCCATGCAAAGGTGTACAAGTTTGCATTTCAGCCCCTTTTGGCATTGAGCAGTAGTATCGACAGCAGAGCTAGTAGTTCAGAGCTGAGATTTGGCATCGCAGGATGGGGCACATGTATCATGGGGCCTTGAGGACATTGTGGGAGACCAATACAGGTGTGCCAGATTTCAGTTATGATCACATTGATACATGCAAAGGATGTGCTTTGGGGAAGTTTGCCAAATTCCCTTTTCCTAGCAGTGATTGCAGATCGACTGGGATACTTGATTTGATTCATACCGATGTGAGCGGTCGGATGTCTCATGTTTCCTTGAGTGGATATGAGTACTATGTTTTATTCATTGATGAGCATTCTAGGAAGACCTGGATTTATTTCTTGAAGACCAAGAGTGAGGTCTTCAAGCGGTTTCAGGAGGTCAAAGCTCTTGTGGAGACTCAGACAGGTCGAAAGATCAAGTCCCTCAGGTCGGACAATGGAAGGGAGTACACCCTTGGTGAGTTTGTTGATTATTGTGCGGAGGCAGGCGTCAGGAGGGAATTCACAGCTCCTTACAACCCCCATCAGAATGGGGTTGCGGAGAGGAAGAACAGATCCATCGTTGGGGATGCCAAAGCCATGCTACAGGGGTTACCATTGTTTTTGTGGGCAGAGGCCTGCAACACTGCTGTATATTTGCAGAATAGGAGTCCACATCGTGCCTTGGGGCATGTGACTCCGGAGGAGGCTTTTTTTGGGAAGAAGCCTGATGTTGGTCATTTTCGTATCTTTGGGTGTATTGCATACTCCTACCTACCCAAGGAGAAGAGGACCAAGCTAGAGCCCACCGCAAAGAAGGGTATCTTTGTGAGCTACAGTGAGACCTCGAAAGCCTTTCGGATTTATATTCGTGCACAAAGGAGAGTTGTTGTTAGGCGGGATGTGAAGTTCGAGGAGGACAGGGCTTTCAGGAGGTCACGGGAGTTAGAGTATTTGGATCGGCCAAACCGTCAAGAGTAGCTGAGTCAGTCACATGGATCCAGTGGGCAAGGATCAAGAGGTACGTCGATTATGGTGTCAAGTCCATCATTGAGCAGTGGCTCGCAGAGTTAGAGGAGTGGTGCTTTGGGCAACATGCAGAGCAGTACGCAGAGTAGTTCACTAGGGAGTCCACTAATGGACAATTCACACGGTACTTCAGCATCTACAGGTTCAGGTTCAAGCAAGAGGACAACAGACAGACATTTAGGAGTTCAGGCTTCTGATGAGGATGAGGAGTTTCATTCTCCGATGGGAGAAGTGTGCTCAAGGAAGAGGAAGCCTAAGTGGCTTTAGGATACTTTGAGAGAGGCCACATCTGTTGTTGGGCCGAAGAGACCAGTCAGAGAGAGAAAACCACCTGAGAGGTTCTGTAGCTATATGGAAATGGTTGCCAGCATCGTTGAATTCGAGCCTTCTAACTATGAGGAGGCAGCTAGCCAGTAGGTCTGGAGAGAGGCCATGCAGGAGGAGTATTCTTCTATCATGTAGAATGATGTTTGGGAGGTGGTGTCGAGGCCTGAGGGCAAATCCGTGGTTGCTTCCAGATGGCTTTACAAGGTAAAGCATGTTGCAGATGGCAGCATTGAGAAATTCAAGGCAAGGTTTGTGGCTAGAGGGTTCTCCCAGGTAGAGGGAGTAGACAATGAGGAGACCTTCGATATACTTCCATTCGCTCCATTATATCAATAGCAGTAGAGATGGGTTGGAAGATCCACCAGATGGATGTGAAGACCACATTTCTCAATGCCTTCATACAGGAGGAGGTGTACATTGAGCAGTCGCAGGGCTTTAAGGTTCATGGGAAGGAGTCCCATGTATGCAGACTGAAGAAGGCACTTTATGGCCTGAAGCAAGCTCCTAGAGCTTGGTACTCCAGGATTGATACGTACTTGCAAGAGATGGGTTTCACAGAGAGTGATGTGGATCCGAACCTATACTTTATTGTGATAGGTGAGGAGCCTCTCATTTTGGTGTTGTATGTGGATGAATTTGTCATTACGGGTGCAGAGAGACTCATAGAGGGCTGCAAGATAGATCTTGCGTCAGAGTTCTAGATGAAGGACATTGGCTTGATGCATTACTTTTGGGTTTGGAGGTGTGGCAAGAGGAGGGGCATTTCTTCCCGGGACAGGGGAAGTGTATTGTGGACATTCTTAGCAGATTCCACATGGAGAATTGTAGACCCATATCGACACCTATGATCACTAACTGGAAAAAGCTTCACGCTTCAGATTTCCAGCTAATGGATCCCACATTGTATAGACAACTGATTGGTTCCTTAATGTATTTGGTCAACACTAGACCATATATATGTTTTGCAGTCAACACGATGAGCTAGTTCATGTGTGAGCCCAAGAGAGTGCATTGGGTTGCTGCAAAACACATTCTGCTGTACTTGCGGGGGATAGTGGATTATGGTCTAGATTATAGACAAGGGGATGGAGTGAGATTGGTAGGGTGCACTGATTCTGATTGGGCAGGTTGTGCTTCTGATAGGAAGAGCACTTAAAGGTATTGTTTTGGGTTGGGTTCGGCAGTTGTGTTGTGGTTCAACCGAAAGCAGCAGTCAGTAGCATTGAGTTCAGCAGAAGCAGAGTACATGGCAGCCAGTCTAGCTAGTTGTGAGGCCATATGGATTCGCAAGATGTTGTTTGGCTTATTTGGTCAACCGTTGAGACCTTCAGTGATTTACTGTGATAATCAGAGTTGCATTGAACTCACAGAGAATCCAGTATTTCATGACAGGGCAAAGCATATCGGGATCATATATCATTTCATCAGAGACTATGTTCAGAAGGGAGCTGTGAAGCTTGAGTATATTCCCACAGATGAGCAGGTAACAGATATATTCACCAAAGCCTTACCACGGGGCAAGCATGTCTACTTTAGAGACAAGATGGGTGTGGTGAGGAACATTTTCCTCGATAAGAGGGAGTGTTGAAATTTAAGTACCAAAGGACAAGTGGCTCCCTTCGGCTTTGATCTTTGGCCTAGGGAAAAGTGTCTAAAAGAATTTAACTTTTTCTCCTAAAGTGACTTTATAAGTTGTAAAGTCAAATCTAATTTAAAAGTGACTTTAAGTGATAAAGTTACTAAGTCTAATTTTAAAGTGACTTTAATAAAGTCAATGTGAAATTAGAAAGTGAAAAGTGACTTTAGAAATAAATGACTAAGAGGGTCTTTATTAAAGTGGGGTGAATTAAAAAAATAAAGTGAGATTTAAATGCACATTTAATCTCAACCCTAGATCTAAAGCTATCTCAGCCATTGGATTAAGAGATTCCCCAAAAGTCACTTAGGGTTAGGTTAAAGGAGGAAAAGAGGGAAAAGATTATTCATTCTTTCATGAGCAGATTGAGAGAGGAGAGAAAGCAAAGGAGACATTTCTGAGCAGAGAAAAGAAGGAGAGACAACACCATTTCAACAAATCCGTACAGTAAAGCAAGAGCACAGTTTTTAAGGCAAGAGGCACGAAAATCAAGGGAAAACATAATTTATTGCTACTATATTGGCATGCATTTTGAGGTCCATACAGCAGCAAGGAGGCACTGTTTAAAAGGTTCGTAGAGCAGCAGCAACATAGAAACCAAAGTCCGTACAGCAGCCGTACAACACAGAAATCGAGGCAGCCGTACAACACAGATTTTGAGGTAGCCGTACAGCTGTCCGACACAATTTTCTATGTTGTCCATACAACATTTAAGGCTGTACATTTCTTTGTAATTTTCTATTTTTCTTTGGCACGAAAATCAAAGTGGAGTACAAACACGGTTTTAGAGATAAGTACATTTATGTGGTTGCTGGAATTTTTACTATGCATTTCATTTCTCTGTAAAAGCAATATTCACAAATAAAGTTGAGCTTTTGAACTGGTTTTCCCCAAGAGTTATAGGGGGTTTTTCCAGGGTCATATTGACAAAAAATCAGTGTGTCATTTTTTGTGTGTGTGGCTAATATATTTTCTGAGTTTTTATTCTGCATTTTCAGCACTGTGAATGTTGTGAAACCAGCTCCAAAAATAGAAGAAAAGAGATGTCAACGGCTTAGAAATAAGCGACTTCAAGGGGGCAACCTCCAATACATTACATGAATGAACAATTCTTGGATGATACAAATGATAAAACCTCCTTTCTATATATAGGAGTCTATGGGGCCACAATGTAATCCTAGCCGACCTAACAATAATAATGTATGGGCACAATAATAGCAATATGGGGATTACAGGGGTACAACAATAACAATAAGGGGGGCTACACTAACATAATAAGGAACTACACTATTAATATAGGGACTTAACATGCCCCTCTCCTTCAAACAGGTGTTGTCCTCAACGCTTGATTATTTCTTGATGCTTCTGTATAAAATTCTCATCCTCTCATTTGGAATCTTCTACAGGAAAGTTCTTCCACTTGCCGAGATACTCTGAAATTGATCGTACTTGTCGAGTTCTTGTTTTTGTGACTGGTTCAGAACTTCTTTCGATGTGATGTTGATCTTAATGTTGTTTCATTAGATTCTGCACCAAAGTTAGGTTATCCTTTGAGAGTTGGAGAACTTGTTGTTGATGCTCAATGTGATCTTCCACTAATTTATCATCCATATTAGCTATTATTTGATCCTTCAAACCATCCAACTTAGCCTCCATTTCTGCTTTTAAACCATCTATGTCTTCTTCGGTTGCTCTTCGTAAGATCGAAATTTGTTGCACTTGGTACCGTAATTTTGATATCTCATACTGCAATTCTTCCTCTTCATGCATCATAGTATAGTTTTTTGAGGGCTTAATGGGTATGGAATTATTTTTTGGAGGCATTATAGAAACCAATACTGATAAAAATTCTAAAATATGCCCTTGGAATCACTTCAAACTACTTTTTCAAACAAATGTTATGCAATTTTAAAAACCAAATACACACATTTTTCTTGATTTTGAGGAGTTCGATATTGAAACTGAATTATCTATGTGATTTTAGATCTTCAATATCTAAAATTTGGCACTGAGATGGCCCTGTAAATTCTCTTTTGAATGCCACAGGTCTTACCTAATTTGGATTCTTGAAGACAAAGTTGTACCCAATCTCCTACGATGACCTAATTATGGACTGGTTCAATAGAGCGAACTTGTAAGACTTGTCACGTGTCACTGTTTGCTCTTTTGGCTCTGAAATTTATAGATAGGAAACTACAATCTGTGTACTTCCAGTGACTTTTTACAGAATTTCAATCCGATGCTGAGAGACAGAGTTATGAAGATTTCCCACGATCACCTCTTTGAGATGAAATTCGGGAGCCTGCAAAAGACCTAACTTCCACACACCATATCTCCGAAAATATTGCGAACCAAGCTCTGAAATTTTGCGGAGATGTTCCTCTAGATTTCGGCTTTGCGCTCTAAAAATTTCAGCTTTTGAACCTTCGTAGACCAATATTTATAGCGAAAATGCCGCGATGACTTGTTTAGGTGAAATTCAGGAGCCTGCAAAAAGCCCTAACTTCCACAGATCATATCTCCAAAAATATTGCGAACCAAGCTCTGAAATTTTGCGACGATGTTCCTCAGGATTTTGGCTTCGCACTCTGAAAATTTAAGCTTCCGAACCATCGTAGAAAAAAAGTTATTGCAAAAATTTTTACGATGACCTGTTTGGAGCAGCGAAACCCTGGAATCCAAAGCTCTGATACCAAATGTTGTGAAACCAGCTCTAAAAATAAAAGAATAGAGATATCAACGCCTTAGAAATAAGCCACTTCGAGGGGGAAACCTCCAATACATTGCATGAATGAACAATTCTTGGATGATAAAAATGACAAAGCCTCCTTTCTATATATAGGAGTCCATGGGGCCACAATGTAATCCTAGTGGGGCCACAATGTAATCTTAGCCGACCTAACAATAATAATGTAAGGGCACAATAATAACAAAATGGGGGTTACAGGGGTACAACAATAACAATAAGGGGGGCTACACTAACATAATAATGGACTACACTATTAATATAGGGACTTAACAGTGAAATTTCCAGAATTTGTGTTTTCAGAAAATATTTATTATTTCTAGCTTGTTGAATGAATGGTTATGGGAATGGGCATTTAACTACATGGGAGTAATAAGGAGAAATTGAAAACCGGGGTTGGGTCAAAATTTCTACACCTCCAGTAGTCAGAAGACTGGTTTTCCCACATTGGGTTTTTCCTGGGACAGTTGTCCAGAAAATATTGTGTCACTTTGTTTGTGTGCATGTATTCAGTTTAGATCTGTATCAGTGAGTACTATTAATGTGTTTACTTCGATATTAATATTGAAATTTCAGATTAATAACTTGATTAAGTAGGAGAATTATAACTAGATTTAACAGTAGGGTTTCTGCATAAGTAATATTCAGAAAATTTCACGTGGTATCAGAGGGATTGTAGATCTAGAAGGATCACCAGCAGAAGATTGAAGAATCCTTGCTGCAGAAAGCCGGACCAGAAGCGCAACAGTAGAGGGGAGCAAAGCCACGCATAGGCCAGAGTGAAGCAGTCTCCATGTAGCCTCCACGCAGGCCCACATACTTACTACGCAAAGGCAGCGCAAAGACAACACTGGGATTGTCTACCCACGTAGAGGCCAACCAGGGTGACGCAGTCCTGAAGCCGTTGCTGATTCAGAGTGCCAGAAGCAGTGTTGCAGAGCTTCAGTAGTTGCTGGTGGGGTTAAATTTCTGAAGTTGCAGAAATTAGCCTGAGCACTAGTTGACAAAGAGCAAGAAGAGAACAACTTCTCAGAGGATTTCCAGCCAAATAAATCTGCAGATCGATCAGAAGATTGAAGAGAGTTGTTTCGTTGTGTTTGGTAGATTTCCAAGGAGGAAATCAATTGTCAGAGGGAGCGGAGGGTGCCTTTTCGCCAAGGACCCTAGATCTGAGCTTCAGTTGAGAATCGGGGAGAGGACTATCTGTTCCGACAGAGTAGATCTGAGCAGATGGCACCTCATGGACTACGTGATCAAGATAGGTAGAACGGTCTGTCCAACTTTGCAGTCTAGAAGGCCAAAATCCTAGTAGTAATGGAGGCATACGCTCTGAGGGAGCATGCAGAAAAAGTCCCGGCCACGCCAACCAATCCTCTTCTCCTAGTGAAGCATAATGAAGCAGCAGTGCATGCCAAGCGCTTCATAATGGACAAGGTTAAGGATCATGTTGTACCATATATAGCCAATAAGAAGACCGCTAATGAGATGTGGAAAGCCTTAACTGCCCTATATGAGGGAAGATCCGTCCAGAGGAGAATGCTTCTGGAGAATCAGATGCGGTTATTCATGATTTCCAAGGGAGAAGAGATCGAACCCTTCCTTTTTAGATTAGAGGTGGTCAAGGATCAATTGACTGGCATGGGAGTGAAAGTGGAGGATGATGTTATGGTGAGGACTGCACTCAATGCGGTCACAGAGGACTAGGAAACTTTTGTCCAAAGTATCATGGGTAGAGCGGACCTTCCCAACTAGGACAGTATGTGGGCAATCCTCCGTCAAGAAGAAGTTCATCGGTTCACCAAGAGATAATGCAGCACCAGATCAAGTAAGGTGAAGAAGGAAGAGGAAGAAGATGCAGCCTTGGCATCAAAGAGGCAGCAAGGGAGGAAGAAGCGTGATCTATCAAAGATCAAGTGTTTCCAGTGCGGCGAACTAGGACATTTCGCTAGCAATTGTCCTTAGAAGAAGAAGGACAAGGAAGCTTCTACCTCCAAGCCTGTTGTGGCGGATGATGGTTCCGAATATGATGTAGCCATGAGCGCTCACGAAAGTGCATGAAAGTGGGGAGACATGGATCTGTAGAGCAGTTACAGAGTGGTGGCAGGATCCTTGAGTAGCTCAGCGCTTGGATCACATCCGTGCTACAGGAGCCTTAAGACAGTAGCGGGACAATTGGAGCAGTTAGTGCAGAGAATCACAGATGGAGCAGAGGCGTAGCTAGATTCTAAGAGGGAGCAACGCAGTGTAGATGCAGCAACAACGTGGCAGAGCAGCGCAGAGGGGATGATGTGACTTCAACAACGTAGTGCAGGCTTGCTTACGCAGAGCAGAGCTGCAGCAGTGCAGTGGCTTCAGAAGGACAGTGTAAAGAAGCATCCTATGGAGCTTCAGTGATGAGGATGGAGCACAACTTACTTGTATTTCAGAGATTGAGCAGGAGTTTTCAGTTGTTTCTCTCAGCCACTGAGTTGCAGTGCAGCAGTTGCCAGCACGGTGCAACAGATTAAGAGGGCGCTGCAGTACAAATGTGGCAATGACGGTGGCAGCATCATGGGCAGCAACAACGCAGTGATGAAGGGCAGTAGCTCTAGCATCAACGCAGAGACCCACACTAGAGATCAATACAGAGCTTTAGGGTGAAGCAGCGTTTTACTAGAGCACATTCCTCGCTAAGAGGGAGTGTTGAGATTTTTGAGTGTTGAGTTAGCTTTGGATGTGCTCTAGCTCCCAAACTTTGTGGAGGGACTTGAATATGTGAGATCTCCAAGACCCAGAAAGGGATTTGAGAAATTCCATCCAGTTTAAGAGAAAATTAATTAATTAATCTTTTTAATTAAGGACCCTAAGTCTAACTTAGGAAAATTAGAAGATTAAAGGCAATTAATTTAAATATGTGATGGAAATGACTTCAGTCACACGGATCAAGCTTTCTTAGAAGTCGAATCAAGATTATATCACGACCGTTGGTTTCCCAATGAGAAAAGTATAAGGAAAGGCTTGGGATCAGTTGGAGAACACACACGGAGGAAGAGCACTGAGACTAAGCTGAAATTCTAGGGCGTGGTTTGCGAAGAATTTCCAAAAGTGTTTCAGCTGCAGTGAGGGGTAGTATTGGCTAAGGGGATGATTTGATCCCAGAGCCAAGAGTCAGCAAGAGGCAGAGAAGCAATAACCAGGTGCAGCGTAGAGAAGCAGAGGCTATGCAGCCACTGCACAGTGCAGAGGGTTTCAGCCACTACGCAGGCCCAGAAAGGGCAACGCAGAGGCAGCAGGGGGCCATCAGGGTTACGCAGAGGCCAGCCAGGGCAGTGCAAGGATTGCGTCACCCAGTCTAGGGTTACGCAGCCCTCTACTGAGCAGCGCAGGGGCATCAACAGGCTAGCAGGGCTGACGCAGAAGGCTTCAGAGCAGCGCTGGGGTTTCTAGAGGCAGAAAGGGGCTGAGATCTGTAAATCTCGTTTGAGGGTGTGAATCAGTCCAGTGTTTCGTCTCCGGAATAGCAGGTATTGCTGCAGATCTTATATTTCTCTGTCGGGTTAACCAGTAAGGTGCCCGAATTTGATGTACTTAGAATCTACTTAATAATATAAACCCTCCAATAGCCAAAAGACCAATTTTCCCGCATTGGGTTTTTCTAGTGACAGGTGTCCAGAAAATCTTGTGTGTCACTATGTCTGTGCACATGTATTATGTTTAGATCTGTATCAGTGAGTATTGCTAATGTGTTTACTTCGATATTAATATTGAAATTTCAAATTAATAACTTGATTAAATAGGAGAAGTATAACCAGATTTAACAGTAGGGTTTCTGCATAAGTAATATTCAGAAATTTTCACATTCAACCCATGAAGGTATGTACTTGTTGATGAGATAGTGTTGAGTTTGTTGCTAGTTGGATCAGTCCTATTGTGTGTGTGTGAAAATTTGGTTACCCAAATCCTGCTGCAGCAACTAATGTTAATTCTTCTAATTGCTTGATTAAACGAACAATTTACTTGCAGTTTCCTATGACAAATATCGAATTAAATACACTGTAGCCTACACAACATAAAATACTACGGAAAATACAACGCAGGAAGATCTAGATTCTAGATGCACACACACAAAACACAATTCTTTTTGGACTAAGTCCCTGAAAAAACCCAACTTCGGAAAACCGGTGCAACGGCTGAGGGTTTTAATTATTAAGCAGTAGCAAATCTGAGTACAAATCTTTGGATGCCCAACTGGATATTCAATACAGAAAAAACCTGACAAAAATCTAGTGAGAAAAATTCTCACACCCACGGGCAATTCGACATTGACCTTAGCTCTAGCTGAGCTGCTTTGCGCTGCCTCTGTGCAATGTCTGCGTCACAGCCTGGAGCACGTTGCCTCTTTTGTTGTTGGTCTCTCGCTGTCTGAAGGATGTAACCTTCTGGCATCCTGGACTCACACCCCGACTTCTAGCAATGGATCTGGACTATCTCCCAGCGAGATTTCGGACTCCCTCTGAAGCTTTGCGCTGCCTTAGCATGGCTCTATGCTACCTCTACGTAGCACTGCACAACCTCTCTATGGATCTGTTGTCTCTCTACTATGAACTCCCCGGATCTGGAAGAACTTTCTTCGGCATTGCTATCCCTACCCCTCACTGCATTCGAATCACTAGATCTCTCTTCGGCAACTCAGCGTTGCTACTCTGAGAATTTGATCACCCAGCCAATTTGATTTCTGTAATCTCAAGTGTGTTCTCCAAGTGCCCATCAAGCTCCTTCTTATAATCTCTTGTTGACATATCAACGACCAATATTAGATCCTAATCAATGGCTCAGATTAACTTGGACTTGATGTACGCCTTTATCTAGAAGATTTGCACCCGATTTAATTAAAGCCCTTTAATTATTCTCATTTCCTCCAGGGGCAGCTTCTCCAGTGTCCGAATCAGCGAAATTTTCCAGTAATTGAGTGAGGTATTCTCACAATTCTTTTTGCCAGTATTTCTCTTTGTAATTGAATAACCCTTGAGGTATTCAAAGATGTATTCAGAAATAGCTACTGCTTAATAATACAAATCCTTAGATCTGCTACACTGGTTTCTCTGCATTGGGTTTTTCCGGGGACTTAGTCCAAAATAAAGGTGTCCTATGTGTGATTGATTTCTTGCTTAGTTTCCTTCTTTCAGAATCATATTTAATTAAGTATGCCCTGCTTCAGTAGTTACTTCAATAATTCAGATCTGAATTAATTCTGTAAATGCAATTTACATAATAGGAGAAGTAACTCGAATAGTTGCAGTTGGATTCCTTAGATTGTCAGATCTAGAAATTTTCACATGGTATCAGAGTGTTTGATGTGAAACATGAAGAGCAGATATGACTCTGAAGAGAAAGCCAAATTGCTGCAGTAGCAACAGATCGAATCCCCAAGGAGATTGCGCAGTTCTAGCCAGAAGGGTTGATTTTTCGAGGTTGTCTCTCTCTGAGTGAGTCGACAGAGAGGTAGGACTTTCATTTGAGATTTTGCCGAGGCAAAGGGAGCTACGCAGAGCCTTCACACAGCGCCAGAGGGACGCAGGTTTTCTGCAGGTAGTAGTCAGCCAAAAAAGCGTCAGAAGAAAGAAAAGAGCACATAGCAGGGAATTCTTCCTCAGTGAGTTCCTAGTTGAGGAATTCAACATTTTTCCAGGATTTGAGCAGAAGATCAGGGCAATATATCTACGAGCTCCAGAAGGAGTGCGTAAGCTTGCCTAGGCTGCGCAGAAGGGGAGAAAGAGGAAGCAATTCGGCAGTGTTCGGATGAGATGGCAGCTCGTGGTCTTCGAGATCAAGACTGGTTGGAGGGTTTCTCCAACTATGTAATCTGGAAGGATAGGTTCCAATTCCTTCTGGATGAATACAATCTCAAGACGTTCGTGGCAAATGTGGTTTTTGTACCTTCATATCTAGATCAACTTAAGAAGCACCGATCCGATATGGCAAAGGCCAAGGGGATGATCCTTGATGGTGTCAAGGATCACAGTATCTCATGTAGCTGGCAAGAACACTGCCAAGGAGATGAGGGAGACCTTGTCCTTGCTGTACGAAGGAACTTTCGAGCAGCGGAAGATTTACTTGGAGCAGAAGCTCCGGTTTGTTCAGATGCAGAAGGGGGAGCGCATTGCTCCATTCCTTATGAGGCTTCAGGAGATTCGAGATCAGTTGGCAGCCGTGGGATCCACCCCATCTTCGGCAACTATGGTGAGGCTAGCCCTTGACACAGTCACGAAGGAGTGGCAAGTTTTTGTCCAAAGCATTTTGGGCAGGGCTACGCTTCCTAGCTAGGAGCAGATGTGGTCAGCGTTTCAAGAGGAAGAGCTGAGGAAAGATCTAGTCAAGTGCAAACTTGACGGTAGCAGCGAAAGCGGATCTAAGAGTCTGGAGGAGGAGGAGAATGCAGCCCTAACTTCGAAGGGACAACAAGGGCAACAAAGACAGAAGAGAGATGTCTTGAAGGTGAAGTGCTTTAGATGTGGTGAGATGAGCCACTTTGCATCATAGTGTCCTTTGAAGAAAAAGGACAAGGATGAGAAGCATGATCCGAAAGTTGCAGCCGCAAAGATCGAACAGGATGAGTTCGCTATGAGTGCACATGCTTCTCGAGGAGAGAAGAGGGTGACATACAACTGTAGTTCACCCCAAAATTCAGTTGGGCAGGATCCTTGAGGAGCCCACCTCATGGATCATTACCTTGCTACAAGAGCCCATATTTGCAGTAGCGGGATGAAGGAGTTTCAGTGAGAGCCGAGGGGTGATGGAGACGACAATACAGTGGGTAGCAACACGAGATTCTGAGCAGCGCAGAGCAGAGCAGCAACAACGTAGCAGTAGCAGCGCAATGCAAAGGAGTGCATCGTAGTAGTTATCAGTAGTCATTAGGGGAATTTTGAGGTCTAAAATGGGCCTCGTAAATAAATAATAAAATAATAGCTAAACCAATAAAATAATATTTATGAATTTGCAATTCACTTTTTTCACCAAAATCCATGTAACCATGGTTAAATTCAATTGAAAAGTTGTACTAAAATAAAATTAATAAAAAAATTGTGTTGATGTGACTATAAATAAGAATGAGATTTTCAAGAAAAAATCATTATCATTGCACAACTAATGCATTTGTCCTTTGTACTTAAATAAATTAAAATAAAATATAAATATAAATTCATAAATTCTTAATTATAAAATATACTATTAATTAAAATTTATATTATTTAAATTATATAATAACATGTAATTAATATACTATATAAAAATAATATAATATAATATATTGTTTTATGTATAAATTTTATATTACATCTTGAATTGATTTGATTTATAAATAAATATTTGAAAATATACAAATATAATATTTATTGAAAAGTGTGTAAATACATGAAGATTGTGTAGGGATATGCATTGTGTTTTTCAAAAAATATGAAATGACAATAATAATATTTTATTCAAAAAGTGTGAAATGACATTTATTATGAGTACTTTACTTTATGACTTTAAAAGTACTTAGAGCACTACCATGGTTAACCATGATTTTTTATCCACCATTGAGAATGTGACAAGTAAGTACCTTTAACTCAAGCAATGCCACTTCAACCATTAGGGATGATGTCATCACCTAAAATGTGATTGGTTCTCATAAAGTGAATTTTAATTGTACATTTTCCTTAAGAGGCCCATTTTAGACCTCAAAATTCCCCTAATGCAGAGCCTCCAGCACCGAGGTGCGTCCAGGTGATTTCAGTTGCTTCTCTCAGCAGTTGAGTTGCTGTGAAGATGCAATATTTGCAATGGCAGTGTTAGCAACATCGCAGATGCAACACTTGAGAGGAAGTTGTAGTACGGATGCAACAGTTGTAGTGGCAGTGTCATGGATAGTAGTACAGTGGCAGCAACAGCACAATGGTTGATAAACATCAACAACGCAGAGGATGCTTCAGGGTCAGAGCATTATGCAACAGGCATATTATTAGAGCACTCACTAAGAGGGAGTGTTGATTTTTGTAGCATCAGAAAGTGCTCTAAGCCCCAAATTTGGTGGAGAGGCTTAAACATTGGTATTCCAAAAAGTCCAGAAACTGTTTGTGAAAATTCCACTCAGATCATGTTTTATTAAAATAATTAATTATTTTAATGGACACCCTAAGTCTAACTTAGGAAAATTAAATAATTAAAGGGCGTTAATAAAACAGAGTGTGAACGATCTAGAAAAAGCAAAGATCAAGTCTAATCTCAGTCGTTGATTTCTCAACGAAAAGACTATAAAAGAAGGTTTGAGGGTCATTTGGAAAGATACACACGGAGTGAATCTTGAGATAGAATTCTTCTGACGGAGCTAGTGCTTGGACGAAGATCAGATCTAAGTGATTCAGTGCAGTGACGGGTAGAGATAGCATCCGGAGAGAGAGATTTTCTTAGCCAGAGAATCATCAATAGAGAGAGGCAGAGAGATGTCCAACAGAGCCAGTTAGGGCTATGCAGAGGTAGCGCAGAGCCACATAGGGCTACGTAGAGGTTGCGCAGTGGCTTAGAGGGTTTCTGAGATTTCACTGTTGGAATTGATCCAGAAGCCGGAAGCCGGGGTGTGATATCGAGAGGCTGAGATCTATGATTCCAGGAGTCAGATCTTTCCACAACTGGGGTGATGCAAGGCCTACGAAATGACTGCGGAGTGACCTCTAGGGGAAGCCTTTCTAGTGTCCGGATCAGCTGAATTTTCCAGTGATTGAGTGAGGTATTCTCACAATTCTTTCTCCCAGTGTTTATCTCTGTAACTGAATAACCCTTGAGGTATTCGGAAATTGCTACTGTTTAATAATACAAACCCTCAATTGTGCTGCACCGGTTTTCCCGCATTGGGTTTTTCTGGGGAATTAGTCCAAAATAAAGTTGTCCTATGTGTGATTGATTTCTTGCTCAATTTCATTGTTTCGAAATCATATTTAATTAAGCATAAAATAGTTACTTCAATAATTCAGATCTGAATTAATTCTATAAATGCAATCTACATAATAGGAAAAGTAACTCAGATAGGTGCAATAGGATTCCTTAGATTGTCAGATCTAGGAATCTTCACATGCATTTATTGGCTCACTCATTGAACCCAAAATACTACAACCATGAGTGGCTAAATAGTGGATCTTCCCACAAATTCCCTCCACACGTCGATGGTGAAATTTCACAGGGGAGGAAGGATGCTTTGGGGAGGCTTTTTTAGGATAGAGCATCCGTTCATGAGGTGGAGGTGGCCTTTGCAGAGTTCCGTAGGCACTGGGCGATTTGCAGGCTATGATCTGATTAGAGACAAGGGGGATAAGAAGCCCTATTCTTGGTGGGAAACTCATGGGGAATAAGCCCTCCTCTACAACAGTTATCCATGAGGCTCCTTTCTCAGGTGAATTTATCCTCTTATTGCGAGAGGAATTGGAGCACACATGGGGATTTGTATAGTGTCAAGAAAAAGTAGGCTTGAGCAGTCCAGCGCAGAAACAATGGTGTATATGTTGAGATTTTGAGGTAGCATTTGGTGTGATCTAGCTCCGCAACTTTGTGGAGGGGCTAAGACACAGAAGATCTCCAAAACCCAGAAAGCGTTTGGAGAAATTTCATCTAGTATTGAAGTTATTCAAATAAATAATTTTTTTAATAAGGACCCTAAGTCTAACTTAGGGAATTAGAAAAATTAAAGTGAATTTATTAAACACATGTGATGAAATGTTCTAAGTGACGTGGATCAAGCAGTATTTTAATATGAGCCGTCGATTAGAGATTAGATCACGACCGTTGGTTTTACAACGAGAAAAGTACAAAGGAAAGGCTTTGGGTCAGTTGGAGAACACACACATGCATAGGCAGAGCATTGAAGCTAAGTCGAATTTCTGGGGCGGGGTTTGTTGAGAAATTCGAAGCGAGTTTGAAGTGCAGTGAGGGGCAGAGATCGGCAAGAGATGATCTGATCCAAGGCCGAGAATACAGCAGCAGAGAGGCAGTGAGTACCAGACAGCGCAGAGCCAACCAGGAGGACGCAGTTCAGCCAGCACCACGCAGAGGCTGCGTAAGCCCAACCAGGGTGATGCAGACCCAACCAGTGCAACGCAAGGGCAGCGCAGCACCAACTAGGGTGATGCAGGCCCAGCCAGGTCAGTGAAGAGGCATCGCAGCACCAGTAAGGGTGACACAGTGGGGATGTCGGCCAGTGAGGGTTGACACAGAGGCTACAAAGGCAGCGCTGGGGTTCCAGTCGGCCAGAAAGGGTTCGTTTCTGTAAATCTCGATTGAGGGTGTGATACAGCCATATTTTCTGCCTCCGAGTGAAAGGTACTTCTACCGTGTGATTTCTCTATAGGGCCAACCGTTTTTGGTTCCCATAATGTTGTATTCAGATTCTGCATAATAATAAAACCCTCTAGAGCTATCGCACCGGTTTTCCTGCATTGGTTTTTTCCAGGGACATTTTTCCGCAAAATTGTGTGTAATCTTGTCACATGTGTGTATTGTTCAGTAAATGATCTGTAGATGTGTAGGCTGCAGTTTGTGTCTGCCTTAATTTTTTTCTGAATATTTCAGTTAAATGACTTGTTAAGTTAATCGAATAAGTAGGTGAACTAGATCTAGACACTGCAGTAGGGTTTCTGTTTCGAAACTTTCACATGGTATCAGAGCATTGCAGATCAATCAGATCCACCAGAAGAGCCGCTGACGAATATTGTTGCAGTGAGGGCAGCAAAAGTAGTAGAGATCCAGAAAAGGGAAATTAGTAGAGACCCTAAGTCTAACTTAGGGAAATTAAATAATTAAAGGGCGTTAATAAAACAGAGTGTGAATGATCTAGAAGAAGCAAAGATCAAGTCTAATCTCAATCGTTGATTTCTCAACGAGAAGACTATAAAGGAAGGCTTGAGGGTGATTTGGAAAGATACACACAAAGTGAATCTTGAGATTGAATTCTTATGACGGAGCAACTGCTCGGACGAAGATCAGATCTAAGTGATACAATGTAGTGAGGGGCAGAGATAGCATCCAGAGAGAGATTTTCTCAATCGAAGAATCATCAACAAAAAGAGGCAGAGAGACGTCCAGCAGAGCCAATTAGGGCTAAGCAGAGGCAGCGCACAGCCACATAGGGCTACGCAGAGGTTGTGCAGTGTCTTAGCGAGTTTCTAAGATTTCACTGTTGGAACTGATCCAGAAACCGGAAGCCGGGGTGTGATACCGGGAGGCTGAGATCTGTGATTCCGCAAGTCGGATCAATCCACAGTTGGGGTGACACAATGCTTAGAGGAGGTGACGCAGGGCCTACGAAATGATTGCACAATGACCTCCAGGGGCAGCTTTTCCAGTGTCCGGATCAGCTGGATTTTCCAGTGATTGAGTGAGGTATTCTCACAATTGTTTTGCCAGTATTTATCTCTGTAACTGAATAACCCTTGAGGTATTCAGAGATGTATTCAAATTTTGCTACTTCTTAATAATACAAACCCTCAGGTCTACTGAACCGGTTTTCCCACATTGGGTTTTTCCGGGGAATTAATCCAAAATAAAGGTGTCCTATGTGTGATTGATTTCTTGCTTAGTTTCATTGTTTTGGAATCATATTTAATTAAGCTTACAATAGTTACTTCAATAATTCAGATCTGAATTAATTCTGTAAATGCAATTTACATAATAGGAGAAGTAACTTAGATAGGTTCAGTAGGATTCCTTTGATTGTCAGATCTAGGAATTTTCACATGCATTTTTTGGCTTCACTCATTGAACCCAAAATACTACAACCATGAGTGGCTGAATAGTGGACCTTCTCGCAGATTCCCTCCTCACATCAATGGTGAAATTTCACAGGGGAGGAAGTGTGAAAAATCCAAGATCTGGATTCCTACTGCAACAAATCTGAATTACTTCTCCTATTATTTGATAATTATTTCATTACATTGAAATACCGAAGTAATTACTGAAGTAGTCTACACAAATAATACTGCAGAATAAACCTAAGGGCTGAAACAATCTGAACAAAACTCAATGAAAAAAAACCACATTGACACAATTATTTTTGGTCTAAGTCCCCGGAAAAACCCAACTTGGGAAAACCGGTGCAGCAGATCTGAGGGTTTGTATTATTAAGTAGCAGAATCTTGAATACAACTACGGTGCCAACGTCCGGCAAACCCTTTAGAGAAATCTAGACAGCAAAAATGACTATGAGATATACCTCACTCAGCAAGTCTTCAGCTGATCAAAACAGCGTTGATGAAGCCCTCACTGCCTCTGCGTGAATGCTTACGTTGGATCTGTGTAAGCCTGCATAGGCAAGCTAGAGGGACTACATCACCGCTTCCTGTAGCTGATTTGGCTAATATGAAGCTGGATCTTGACCCTCCTGTCTTAGAACCCTAGCCTCTATCTTTCTCTGGACTGACTCAAAGAGACATTGCGCTGGCTCTGCGTGATTCTTTGTAGTAACTATGCCACCCTAGCCAGAAACTGTGTTGTCTCTCTCTTGTGTTGATGCTGCCTCTCTCTGAAATGTATTCTTGGCCCCCCTGACCAATCTTTGCTTCTGCCCCTCTCCGGCTCTGATCGTTGAATCAAATCACTTAGCAAACGCAGCCCTAGTGATTTGTTCTTGATCAAAAGCTGTGTCTTCTCACACAAATTCGAAAATGCTCAATGGCTCAAGTGTCAAGTGTATTTTCCATAGGCCCCTCACCCTCCTTCTTATAATCTTCCATTGACTCTTCAACGGTCCAGATTAAAACATAATCAAGGGCTAAGATTAATTTGGAGGTGATCCATGACTTTATCTAGAAGATTCACACTTGATTTAATTAATACACTTTAATTAATCAAATTCCCTAAGTTTAGACTTAGGAAAACATTAAAAATGATTAATTAATTTAATTAGATCATCTCTAAGTGGAATTTTCCAAAACCATTTCTGGGTTTTATGGAATACATGTGTCTTAGCCTATATACAAAATTACATGGTTAGAGCACATCCGATGCTACCATAAATCAACACTCCCTCTTAGCAAGGAAAGTGTTGTAGCAAAACACCTCAATGTGCTGTTGATCTGACTTCTGAAACATCTCTGTTGTGTTGTTGATGTTGCTCACCAACACTGCACAAAAATGCTGCAACTTTACTGCTATTGACTCTGCATGCTGCTGCCAACTGCCATTGTACTGCAACTCCCTCTAAATTTTGCAACCATGTTGCTGCACTACGTGAGCGCTACTTTGCACTGTGTGAGCACCAATCTGCACTGCAATGCCTCTCTGTGCACTGTGTTGTTGCTGCTCATCTGCTACTGCTGTTGCTCATCTCTACTGTTGCTGCACTGCTGCTACTATTGCTAATTGCAACATAAAAACATCCAAAATTGGACAAGTAAATCTGCAACTGAAATATAAGACTGACTGATGCTAGTTTCTGCACTAGGTCTCTGAAAATACTGTGTTGTTGCTGCTCTGCATTGCGTGAGTACTGCGTTGCACTAGTGTGCACTGCGGTGTTGCTGCTCAACTGCTACTGCTGCTGCTCCCTCTCTGCGCTGATCAGGTTCTAGTACTGCTAGCCACTACATCATCTCATCATTTTTTGCTGCAACTGTCCATTCTGTTACTGTCTTTAGGCTATCGTAGCTCACATGTGATCCATGAGTTCGGAAATATTCAAGGATCCTGCCTCCATGTAGATTCTAGATTTATAAAATCCAAATCAACCCACTTTTCTCCTTTTGGAATATGAGCTAACATATCACAATCTTTCTCTGCCTCAATCTTGGCAGCTCCTGCATGTTGATCTTCCTTCTCCTTTTTATCCTTTTTCTTAAGAGGACATTGTGTGGCATAATGCCCCATTTCTCCACACCGGAAGCACTTGATCTTGGATAAATCTTTCTTCTTCTGCTTCTGTTGCCCTTTTGATGCAACGGCAATGTTATCTTATTCCTCCTTCTTGACGTTTGAATTGCTATTGCCATCCTCCAAGTGGATTTTTAGGAGATCTCTCCTCAACTCCTCTTGCCATAATGCTGCCCACATTGCTTCCCATCCTGGAAGCCTTTCTCTGCCCAATATACTTTGGACGAAGACTTGATAATCTTCGGAAAAAGAGTTCAGCGTGAGCCTTACTAGCTCTGAGTCTTTAGGAGTAGATCCTACTGCAGACAGTTGATCTCGGTTCTTCTGAATCCGAGACAAGGAGTCAAAACACTCTCCCTTTTTCATCCTGATATTCCGCATCTTCTCTTCAAGGTACATCTTCCACTACTCAGAAGATCCTTGGTATAACTTTTCTAGCCCTACCCACATTTCTCTAGCAGTGTTTTTGGCTGCTATGTGAGGTACAATGTGATCCTTCACTCCATCTAGGATCAATATCTTGGCTCTAATCATATTCTTCTTGAACTGCCTCAGGTGTGCTGCATTAAGAGGTTTTGCAACTACGCTATCTATGAGGGCTTTCAGATCGTGTTCATCAAGGAGAAATTCTATCCTTGATTTCCAGATAACATAGTTGGAGGCACCCTCCAATCTATCTTGGTCACGCAGTCCATTGCTGGCCATCTCCTCAACTGTCGATACCTTGCTCTAACCCTCTGCTCAGCTTGACTTACACACACCTTGTGGAGTAAGTCACTTCTTCTGCTGCTGCACGGGAAAAACTGAGTTTCTTTGAGTAAGAAACCCTCTGAGGTCAAGAAATCCCCAACTGTGTTTTTCAGAATTTTCTGACGCTTATGCACCAGCTCTTACTGTTGTGCAGTAACTACGTCCTTCAGCTACGCTGCTCTGCTACACTGCCTCTTCTGCAACTAAAAAAGCTTACCTCTCTGTCAACTCTCTCAGAGGGAGCCTTTTCTGCACTGGAATGCCAACCTGGCCTGGACAGCGTAATTTTCTGGGAGGGTCTGTTGCTGCTTACACATATCCCAGATTCTACAGCGCTGATTTGTTGGTTCTCTTCGTTTCTCCTGCACTTTAGCTTAAGTAATCTCTCTGATACTATGTGAAAAATCCTAGATCTGGATTCCTACTGCAACAAATCTGAATTACTTCTCCAATTATTTGATAATTATTTCATTACATTGAAATACCAAAGTAATTACTAAAGTAGTCTACACAAATAATACTGCGGAATAAATCTAAGTGCTGAAACAATCTGAACAAAACTCAATGAAAAAAAACCACATTGACATAGTTATTTTTGGACTAAGTCCCCGAAAAAACCCAAATTGCGAAAACCGGTGCAACAGATCTGAGGGTTTGTATTATTAAGCAGCAAAATCTTGAATACAACTAGGGTGCCAACATCCGGCAAACCCTTTAGAGAAATCTAGACAACAAAAATGACTGTGAGATATACCTCACTCAGCAAGTCTCTGGCTGATCAAAACAACGTTGATGAAGCCCTCACTGCCTCTGCGTGAATGCTTACGCTGGATCTGCGTAAGCTTGCGTAGGCAAGCTAGAGGGACTGCGTCACCTTTCCTGTAGCTGATATGGCTGATCTGAAGCTGGATCTTGACCCTCCTGGCTCAGAACCTGTAATATCCCGTTTCGGGGATATCTCTAAAACACGGCAAACTCCAACCAGAGATGGATTGGGAGGGCATTTACCAGATATGCCGCCTCTAAAAAGAGGACGAAATCTGGAGGCTACCTGGCCCTTTCCAGAGTCTGTCTAAGAGTGTAAGATAAACACACCAAGTGGTATAGAACTAGAATGCCCGAAAATATATAAAGATAACAGTGCAACAGATATACAATAGCATAGAAAATATGTACGACAATCATCTAGAAATATAGAGAGAGAATGCTAAGCCATTTTATTAAACTGAGAAATATAATGAAGTACAATAGGTGATCAGAGTGATGGCACCTAAACTTGCTCAAGGCAAGTGAAGAAATATTCTCAGAATACATAGGAAATGGCTGCTCTTTGAACTGCCTCCCAGCTGCTGGAAAACTGCCGCGTCGCTGCTATTGCTGAAATGAACTAATGACTAGGGGTTGTTCCCCTTGCCGGAATGAGCTGAAAATCTGGAAACCTCCTCTACTCACCAATCTCAGCAAAACCCATAAACCATATTAGAAATAGATGACCCCCGAAAAACACCCCCTTGGGAAATTACGCTGGCCTTCAAGGCTCTGCACAGAGGCTGAATAGGAATGAATAATACACAGCCTCAAACTCCACCAAAATCCTCCCAAAGGCAAAGGCTGACCCTTTGCTCAATCTCCCAGCTCAAAACCCTTGCAAAAATCCCAATCCGGAGCTCCTCCTAGATGGACTGCGTCCTCCCTCTTAGTGACTGCGCAGTCTCTAAGAATGCTCGGCTCCGCAACAAAACCAAACACCAAACCTCCTGCAAAATGCTGAAGAAAATACCTTGCCCGATTAGGCACTCGAAGTCCCCCGGGGCTAAGGGCGAGATCTCCGATCAGAGACACTCAACGCACTAAACAGTGTTGTAGACAAGCTAAACAGCCAGCGTGCTCAGAAGTCAAAACGACCAACTCAATATCATCAACAACGAATGAATGAAATGAGGAGGTTCCTCCCTCTATATAACGTTGGCCTTCCTCCAAAACCCTAAGGCCTATCTCCTCAACGTAGCCTCCCTCTTGCCACGTCCTCATCCTCATCTGCGCAGTCTCTTCTAGAGCATACGTGGGCCCCCTCTCTACATGGTGCTTGGCCCTCCTTGGCTCCCTTTAAGTCACAACGTTGTGCTACTAGGGAGTGTGTTTTATTCCACTAAGTGAGTTAGACCCTCTCCACTCACCTTTTTATTTATTAATAAACTATAGACGGCAAAACTGAGCAAAATCGAATATTCCAATTAGCCACTGCTAATTAGGAATATTACAGTCTCCCTCGGCAAAATGTTGCTTGTCCTCAAGCAACTGAAGTGATGGATGCTGCAAAATCTTCTCACTCTCCCAAGTGGCATCCTCATCCGGCAAATTCTTCCACCTCACCAAGAACTCCCAGACTGTCCTACTCCGTAGCTGCCTCTCCCTGGTATCAATAATATCCTCTGGCTGCAACACCAAATGCCCCTCATCATCCGTGGGTGGTAGCTCATTTGTCACTGTCACCTGCTGCCCCAGTGCCTTCTTCAGGCATGATACATGAAAAACGTTATGGATCTTGCTGCCTTGGGGCAGCTCCAACTCATACGCAAC
The DNA here is from genome assembly GCA_034641835.2 of Pinus albicaulis. Lineage (NCBI taxonomy): Eukaryota > Viridiplantae > Streptophyta > Pinopsida > Pinales > Pinaceae > Pinus > Pinus albicaulis. The sequence continues at coordinate 848,728,241 of CM076572.1, forward strand.
CTGTCCAATCCTGCGTATCACCCTGTATGGCCCGTAAAAGCGGGGCTTGAGCTTTTCAGCTCCCTTCTGCTTCAGTGACGACTGTCGGTATGGCTGTAATCATAGGTAGACCAAATCCCCTACCTCAAACTGTCTCTCCACCCGACCTCTGTCAGCATACAGCTTCTGCTGGTTTTGTGTTGTAGCCATATTATCCTTGAGAGCTCGGAGAATGTCCCGACTCTCTTGGATCCAAATCTTGGCTCTAGGAGCCTTGCTAGCCCCGAACATCACATCAGCAAAAGATAAAGAATGATACCCATACAAAGCATAAAATGGTGACATACCAATGGACATGTGATGTGTCGTGTTATAGCAGTACTCCCCTAGAAGCAACCACTTCAACCATGCTCGTTGCTGCCCACTGACATAGTTACGCAAGTAGCCCTCCAGCCACTTGTTAACTATCTCAGTCTGTCCATCCGTCTGTGGGTGATAACTGGTACTCGGTGTCAACTCCATCCCCACCAACCGGAAAAGCTCCTGCCAAAATCCGCCCATGAAGCGGCTGTCCCTGTCACTGATGATGGTCTTAGGAAGACCATGTAGCCTGAAAACCTCTCTGAAGAACAGCTCGGCCACCTGTGCTACTGTGTAGTGGGCGGATATGGCGAAAAAATGCGCATACTTTGTCAGTCGATCAACGACGACAAAGGTACAATCCTTGCCCTGCACCATGGGCAACCCTGTGATGAAGTCCATCGATATACTCTCCCATTTCCCCTCCAGAATAGGAAGAGGCTGCAATAATCCTGCGAGATGGCTCATCTCCCCCTTGTTCCTCTGGCAAACATCACACTCCCTAATGTGCTGGTGTACGTCCTCCTTAAGGCCCTTCCATGAGAACCTCTCTCTAATGGCCCTGTAGGTTTTGGTAAACCCCTGATAGCCGGCCAATGGTGAATCATGTGATGCCTGAAGTATCTTCTTCTTGAGCTGAGATCCCTCAGTCAAGAAGATCCTATCCCTGTAGTAGATGATCTCATCGACCACCCTGTACCTGTCATCCGCCACCTGTCCATCCAGAACCTCACATGCAAATCTGTCTTTGGAGTACTCCACTAAAAGTCGAGCCCTCCAATCTGTATCCAAGTTCATAAGAGATAATGTGGCTGGTCTACGTGAAAGGGCATCTGCTACCACGTTTTTCTTACCCTTGACATACTCAATGTCAAAGTCATATGCTTGGATCCTACTGATCCACTTCTGCTACCTCTCTTGTAGCTGCTTCTGCTCCAAAAAGAACCTGAGACTGTTGTGATCAGTCCTCACCCTGAACCTGTTCCCCACCAAGTACTGCCGGAATTTGGCCAATGCATGCATAATGGCCAACATCTCCTTGTCGTATATAGAATACAACCTCTCGTGCGGAAGGAGCTTTCGGCTCTCAAAGGCTATAGGGTGTCCTCCCTGCATCAATACTGCGTCGATCCCCTCTCCCGACGCATCACACTCCAAAACAAATGGCTGCGTAAAATTCGGCAATGCAAGCACTAGGCAGCTACTCATCACCTCCTTGAGCCTGTCAAAGGCTCGCTGCGTTGTATCCGATTAACTGAATGCCCCCTTCTTTGTCAAATCTGTAAGGTGTAGGTTTTAACCCTGAACAGAAATTATCTACACACGAATCTTATAACAGAAAATAAACAATAGCAAGAGCATAAAACATACAACAAATAAACACAGAGATTTTCCCCTGGATCCCAAATTGGGACGACCAGCTTGATTTTCATTATATTCCTTTTAGTGTTACAACACATATATATACATGCCGAAGCATACATAAACCCCAATCCATAAACCCTAGATTAGAACATAACCGTAGTTCCCTTGACCGGATCTACAAAAATACTAGGGGCCGAAAACCATCGTACCCCAAAACCATGTGCAAAACCATGCACAAAACCATGGACGCGGACTACCCACCGGAAATTAAGGACCAAAAATATAACACATACCCAACATAAGGGGTGCAGCAAGCTGTGAGAAACCTTTGACGAACTTCCTATAATAAGTACATATTCCAATGAATCCTCGAAGTTCTGTCACGTTCCTCGGCTCCGACCAATCTCTGATGGCCCTGATCTTCTCCTCATGGACTCTGACTCCGTCCACTCCAATGATGCGGCCCAAATACAACATCTCCCTCATCCCAAACACACACTTGGAGAGCTTAGCATAGAATTGTTTCTCCTCCAAGATATGTAATACTGCCTCTATATGCTGGAGATGCTCCTCCCAAGTCCTGCTATATATGAGTATGTCATCGAACAAAGACCAATACAAACTTCTTCAGATGATTGCAGAAGATATGGTTCATGCAAGACTGAAAAGTAGCTGGGGCATTGGTTAGCCCGAAGGGCATAACCAGAAACTCAAAATGCCCATAATGACACCTGAAGGCGGTCTTGGGAATGTCCTGTTCCCTCACGCGAATCTAATGGTACCCTGATCTCAAATCAATCTTTGAGAAGAACTTGGCTCCTCTCAGCTCATCCATCAACTCATCGATCCTGGGTATAGAATACCTGTTCTTCAGGGTCTCCTTGTTCAGGGCCCTGTAGTCAATACACATTCTCAAGGTGTCGTCCTTCTTCTTCACCAACACCACGGAACAAGCGAACGGACTCGTGCTCAGTCTGATGTGCCCAAGAGCCAGCAACTCCTGGATGGCCCGCTCAATCTCATCCCGATAGGCTTTGGGATGCCTATAGGGGGTAGTAATCACTGCTTGAATGCCCTGCTCAAGCTCAATGGTGTGCTCGAATCTTCGGTCCGGTGGCTGACCTGGTGGTATATCCCCAAACACTGCATCATACCTGTCAAGGATGGCCTGTATATCAGGATGAACTGCCTGACCGATGGTCCCTGCCTCTGATGCCCGCAACTCAACTGCCCACTCTATGTCTCCCTTCCAAAAATCTGCCTCCATCCGGTGAGCCGAAACAGCCTGAGGTGGGTAAGTGTGCATCCCGCGAATGTTCTCATGCTTCCCGGTCTTCTTATCATCCCACTCCATCTCCAAGGCCTCCCAATCTGTGGTGACCTTCCCCAGAGTAATCAACCACTGAACACCCAATATCAAATTGGTATCCGGTATGTTGACCACGAAAAAGTGATCGGTCACGGTGTAGGTACCCATCGTCACTGCTAACTCTGGAACATACCAGGCACACTGCATCATCTGGGCTCCTGGGACCAAAACTGAAAATCCGTCAAAGCTCTTGGTCGGTATACCTCTCCGCTCGACCATCTGTACATCAATGAAGTTGTGGGTTGCCCCACTGTCAACCAAAACTGATACTCGCTGGCCACATACTATCCCTTGTACGCACAGCGTCAAATACTTGGGAACTCCTTGCAATGCTGCAAGGGTCCCTCCTGTGGGTGCAAAAGCTGCACCTCCTGTACCTGGAGGTGGAGGTGGCAACTGATCCTGCTCTGTCTAACTATCTCCTGCCTCCTCGTCATCCTCCTCATCCTCTTCCCCGCTATTCTCGGAGAAAACCTCAATGAAGTGTGCTTTGCCAGCAGCACACCTATGCCCTGGTCTCCACGGCTCCTAACAAGTAAAGCACAGTCACTTCTTCTTCAGCTCCCTCCTAGCATCATCATCGGTCTGGGCCCGTCCTGGATTCCCCTCTGGAGGCAGAATCCTCACATCCTTTCCCTTGGGCTGGAAGCCCTGTCTCTGGGGGTAAGGCGTCTGAGTCCTGGGCAATGCATCCTGTAAGTCTCGAGTCCTGCTAATAGTATCCTGGAGTGTAGCTGGTCTAGTAGATCTGACTAGACCCCGAAGTGGCTCTGCTAACCCCTCCACAAACATATAGATCATCTGTGCCGCGGATAGATCTGGCACCATCACTGAAACCCTCAAGAAATCTGCAATGTATGTCTCTGGGCTCCCAGTCTGCTTGAGCCTCGTCAGCTCAACAAAGTGTTGTTCCGGATACCTCCGGTCAAATCGCTCCATCAACCTCCTGGTAAACTCGGCATATGTCGTCATTGTAGAATGTCCGAGTGTAACCATCACATGGAACCACCAGTCCTAGGCCTCACCATCCAAATGTAATGTCGCCACCTTGATGGCCTCCGTCTCCGACATCTAGTTAAGCTGGAAATAGATGTCCAGCTTCTCCACCCAAGACTTTGCCGAACTGTTTGATGAGCCATCAAACGTAGGCAAATGGAATCTGCTAGATGTGTGGTGGGTATCTCCATCATGATAATGTCGGTGCCCTCTATGATGGTCACGGGGTCTACTATCCCGCTGGAGCTGAACAAAATCTCGGAACGAGAGAGCATCCCTGAACTCCTACCCATAGCCCTGATACTCTGCAAAATATTCTCCCATGTGTCCGGACTCTGCCTCCTGCTGGGCTCCTACCCCTGTGTCTGCTCCCAAGAAAGTGGGCATGGTAGAGCGTGTAGGTGCACGTGAAGCCATCGGCTGAATAGTATCACGTTGAGCAGCACCATGCTCCGGCAAATGGTGGGATGTACCTGATCCCTCACCCACCTGGAATACCCGTGGGATCTCACGCTGTCTAGCCTCTACAGCGGTGAATCTCTGACCCATCACCTCAATCTGCCTCGCTAAATCCTGCACCGATTTGAGGAGTGCCTCCCCAAACTGTTTGGCCTCAGTGTCATCTGCCATCGGCTGTCTCTGCTCTGAATCTAACACAGGCTCCTCCTGCTCTGCATCTATCACAGGCTCCTCCTGCTCTGTGTCCACTACCCGAACACAGTCTCCCTCTTCGTACGTGTTCTCCAACCTACGCTCACGATCTCTGTACTTCCTGCCTTTGTAACAAATATATGGCCTCTTCCCCGGTGTCATAGACAACTAGCTCCACAGGCTGAGCCAAAACTATGCTCTGATACCACTATAATATCCCGTTTCGGGGATATCTCTAAAACACGACAAACTCCAACCAGAGATGGACTGGGAGGGCATTTACCAAATATGCCGCCTCTGAAAAGAGGACGAAATCTGGAGGCTACCTAGCCCTTTCCAGACTCTATCTAAGAGTGTAAGATAAACACACCAAGTGGTATAGAACTAGAATGCCCGAAAATATATAAAGATAACAGTGCAGTAGATATACAATAGCATAGAAAGAATGTACGACAATCATCCAGAAATATAGAGAGAGAATGCTAAGCCATTTTATTAAACTGAGAAATATAATGAAGTACAATAGGTGATCAGAGTGATGGCACCTAAACTTGCTCAAGGCAAGTGAAGAAATACTCTCAGAATACACAGGAAATCGCTGCTCTCTGAACTGCGTCCCAGCTGCTGGAAAACTGCCGTGTAGCTGCTATTGCTGAAATGAACTAATGACTAGGGGTTGTTCCCCTTGCCGGAATGAGCTGAAAATCTGGAAACCTCCTCTACTCACCAATCTCGGCAAAACCCAGAAACCATATCAGAAATAGCTGACCCCCGAAAAACACCCCCTTGGGAAATTACGCTGGCCTCCAAGGCTCTGCACAGAGGCTGAATAGAAATGAATAAGACACGGCCTCAAACTCCACCAAAATCCTCCCAAAGGCAAAGGTTGACCCTTTGCTCAATCTCCCAGCTCAAAACCCCTGCAAAAATCCCAATCCGGAGCTCGTCCTAGATGGACTGCGCCCTCCCTATCAGTGACTGCGCAGTCTCTCTGAATGCTCGGCTCCGCAACAAAACCAAACACAAAACCTCCTACAAAATGCTGAAGAAAATACCTTGCCCGAGTAGGCACTCGAAGTCCCCTGGGGCTAAGGGCGAGATCTCCGATCGGAGACACTCAACGCACTAAACAGTATTGCAGACAGGATAAACAGCGAGCGTGCTCAGAAGTCAAAACGACCAGCTCAATATCATCAACAACGAATGAATGAAATGAGGAGGCTCCTCCCTTTATATAACATTGGCCTTCCTCCAAAACCCTAAAGCCTATCTCCTCAACGTAGCCTCCCTCTTGCCACGTTCTCATCCTCATCTGCGCAGTCTCTTCTAGAGCATACATGGGCCCCCTCTCTACGTGGTGCTTGCCCCCCCTTAGCTCCCTTTAAGTCACAACGTGGTGCTACTAGGGAGTGTGTTTTATTCCACTAAGTGAGTTAGACCCTCTCCACTCACCTTTTTATTTATTAATAAACTATAGATGGAAAAACTAAGGAAAATCGAATATTCCAATTAGCCACTGCTAATTAGGAATATTACTGAACCCTAGCCTCTATCTTTCTCCGGACTGACTCCAAGAGACACTGCGCTGGCTCTGCGTGATTCTCTGCAGTAACTGCGTCACCCTAGCCAGAAACTACGTTGTCTCTCTCTTGTGTTGATGTTGCCTCTCTCTTAAATGTATCCTTGGCCCCCCTGACCAATCTCTGCTTCTGCCCCTCTCTGGATCTGATCACTGAATCAAATCACCTAGCAAACCCAGCCCTAGTGATTTGTTCTTGATCAAAAGTTGTGTCTTCTCACACAAATTCGAAAATGCTTAATGGCTGAGTGTCAAGTGTATTTTCCATAGGCCCCGCACCCTCCTTATAATCTTCTATTGACTCTTCAACGGTCCAGATTAAAACATAATCAAGGGCTAAGATTGACTTGGAGGTGATCCATGACTTTGTCTAGAAGATTCACACTTGATTTAATTAATACACTTTAATTAATCAAATTCCCTAAGTTTAGACTTAGGAAAACATTAAAAATGATTAATTAATTTAATTAAATCATTTCTAAGTGGAATTTTCCAAAACCATTTCTGGGTTTTATGGAATACATGTGTCTTAGCCTATATACAAAATTTCAAGGCTAGAGCACATCCGATGCTACCATAAATCAACAAGAAGGATGCGTTGAGGAGGATTTTTTAGGATAGAGCATCCCTTGATGAGATGGAGGTGGCCTTTGCAGAGTTTTCCATAGGCACTAGGCAATTTGCAAGCTATGATTTAATTAGAGACAAGGGGGCTAAGAAGCCCTATTCTCGGTGGGCGACTCATGGGGCAATAAGCCCTCCTCTACAGTAGTTATCCATGAGGCTCCTCTCTCAGGTGAATTTGTCCTCTTGTTGGGAGAGGAATTGGAGCACACATGGGGATTTGTATAGTGTCAAGAAGAGCAGGCTTGAGCAGTCCAGGGCAGAAACAATGGTGTATATGTTGAGATTTTGTGGTAGTATTGGGTGTGCTCTAGCTTTGAAACATTGTGGAGGGGCTAAGACACAGGAGATCTCCAAAACCCAGAAAGTGTTTCGAGAAATTTCATCTAGTGTTGAAGTTATTCAAATAATTATTTTTTTTAATAAGGACCCTAAGTCTAACTTAGGGAATTAGAAAAATTGAAGTGAATTAATTAAACACGTGATGAAATGTTCTAAGTGATGTGGATCAAGCAGTGTTTTAATATGAGCCGTCGATTAGAGATTAGATTACGACTGTTGGTTTTTCAATGAGAAAAGTATAAAGGAAAGGCTTTGGGTCAGTTGGAGAACACACACACACACAGGCAGAGCACTGAAGCTAAGTCGAATTTCTGGAGCGGGGTTTGCTGACGAATTCGAAGCGAGTTTGTAGTGTAGTGAGGGGCAGAGATCGAAAAGGGATGATCTGATCCAAGGTCGAGAATACAGTAGCAGAGACGCAGTGAGTACGAGATGTGAACAATCCTAGATCAGGATTCCTACTGCAACGAATTTGAATTACTTCTCCAATTATTTAGATAATTATTTCATTACATTGAAATTCCGAACTAATTACTGAAGCAATCTACAAAAATAATGTTGCGGAATAAATCTAAGTGCTGAAATAATCTGAACAAAATACAATGAAAAACAACCACATTGACACAGTTATTTTTGGATTAAGTCCCTGGAAAAGCCCAACTTGGGAAAACCAGTGCAGCAGATCTAAGGGTTTGTATTATTAAGCAACAAAATCTTGAATACAACTAGGGTGCCAACATCTGGCAAACCCTTCAGAGAAATCTAGACAACAAAAATAACTGTGAGAAATACCTCACTCATCAAGTCTCTGGCTGATCAAAACAGCGCTGGTGAAGCCCTCACTGCGTCTGCGTGATTGCCTACGTTGGATCTGCGTAAGCCTGCTTAGGAAAGCTTGAGGAACTACGTCACCCTTCTCTACAGCTGATCTGGCTAATCTGAAGCTAGATCTTCCCCCTCCTGACTTAGAACCCCAGCCTCTAGCTTTCTCCGGACTGACTCCAAGAGACACTGCGCTGGCTCTGCGTGATTCTCTGCAGGAACTGCGTCACCTTTGCCAAAAATTGCGTTGTCTCTCTCCTGCGTAGATGCTGCCTCACTCTGAAATTTATTCTTGGTCCACCTGACCAATCTCTGCTTCTACCCCTCTCTGGATCTGATCACTGAATCAAATCACATAGCAAACCTAGTTTGTTCTTGATCAAAAGTTGTGTCTCCTCACACAAATTCGAAAATGCTCAATGGCTCAAGTGTCAAGTGTCTTTTCCATAGGCCCCTCACCTTCCTTCTTATATTCTTCTGTTGAACCTTCAATGGCCAAGATTAAAACAGAATCAAGGGCTAAGATTAACTTGGAGGTGATCCATGACTTTATCTTGAAGATTCACACTTAGTTTAATTAATACCCTTTAATTAATTAGTTTCCCTAAGTTTAGACTTAGGAAAACATTAAAAAACTATTAATTATTTTAATTAAACCATCTCTAAGTGGAATTTTCCAAAACCATTTCTAGGTTTTATGGAATACATGTGTCCTAGCCTATATACAAAATTACAAGGCTAGAGCACATCCGATGCTACCATAAATCAACAGCAGACAACACAGAGCCAGCCAGGAGGATGCAGTTCAGCCAGCACCACACAGAGCACTGTGCAGAGGGTGCGTAAGCCCAGCCAGCGTGACGCAGACCCAACCAGCACAATGCAGGGGCAACGCAGCGCCAGCTAGGGTGACGTAGGCCCAGCCAGGCTAGTGCAGAGGCAGCGCAACACCAGTAAGGGTGACACGGTGGGGACGCTGGCCAGTGAGGGCTGACACAAACGCTGCAGAGGCAACGCTGGGGTTCCAGTGGGCCAGAAAGGGTTCGTGATCTGTAAATCTCGATTGAGGGTGTGATACAGCCATATTTTCTGCCTTCGAGTGAAAGGTACTTCTGCCATGTGATTTCTCTGTAGGGCCAACCATTTCTGGTGCCCAAAATGTTGTATTCAGATTCTGCATAATAATAAAACCCTCTAGAGCTACTGCACTAGTTTTCTCGCATTGGGTTTTTCTGGGGACATTTGTCCACAAAATCGTGTGTAATCTTGTCACATGTGTGTATTGTTCAGTAAATGATCTGTAGATGTGTAGGCTGCAGTTTGTGTATGCCTTAATGTTTTTCTGAATATTTCAGTTAAATAACTTGTTAAGTTAATCAAACAATTAGGTGAATTAGATCTACACACTGCAGTAGGGTTTCTGTTTCGAAACTTGCACATGGTATCAAAGGATTGCAGAGCAATCAGATCCACCAATAGAGTAGCTGACAAATATTGTTGCAGTGAAGGCAGCTGAAGTAGTACAGATCCAGAAAAGGGCAGCGCAACACCAGGGGTGACGCAGCCCAGCCAAGCTAACGCAGAGGCCACACAAAGGTTGACGCAGAGCCATCTGAGTGACGTAGAGGCAGCGTAGAGCCTTCCAGAGGGACGCAGGAGCAGCCTGCGTTGCGCAGTCATTGCGTTGAACCAGTTTGCTCATGCAAAGGCCAGCCAAAGGGAAGCAGTCCATGTGGAGTTTGTTGTGCAGATCTACCAAAGTCTAGAAGCAGAGCTTCTGATCTTCAGAAGTTGCTGGTGTGGCAGAGGTTCTGTCGGTGCAGAAAGTGCCTAGAATAGGTGACAAGAGCGGGAGGAGAACAGTCGCTCAGCATATTTGTGCCAAACAAATCTAAGATTCGATTAAGAGGGTGATCGTAGAGGACTGATTCAATTGTTTTTGGCGTAGGATTTCTGGGAGGGAAAATAGCTTTCAGAGGGAGCAACTACTATAGAGGGTTTCTATTGCCAAGAAACTCAGATCCAATTTTTTGTTGAGTTTTTCAGCAGGAAGAGGGAGAGGAGTACCTGTTTCGACAGAATTGAGCAGAGATGATTTGACATGGATTGAAAGATCATGATAGGTTGGACGATGTGTCCAACTTTGTTATCTGGAGGGCCAAGATCTTGACAATCCTGGATGAGTACGACATCAAGGACCATGCTGAAAATGTCCTAGTTGTGCCTACCGATGCAGATCCCCTGAAGAAATTCAAGGCGAATCAGGCGTGGGCCAAGCGCTTGATCATGGATGGAGTCAAGGATCACGTGGTTCCACATATTGTCGAGAAGAACACGACAAATGAAATGGGGACAACATTGAACACGATGTATTAGGGAAGCTCCGTCCAGATGAAGATGCTTCTGGAGAATCAGATGCGATTATTCCAGATGTAGAAGGGTGAGGAAATCGATCCCTTCCTCTTTAGACTTCATACTGTCCGAGACCAACTGATTCCCATGGGTACAACTCCGGATGAAGGGCTCTTGGTGAGGACTGCCTTGAATGCAGTCACCGATGAATGGGAAACATTTGTCCAAAGCATTTTGGGCTGGGAAACATTACCATCCTGGGCAGACATGTGGGAAATCCTCCATCAAGAGGAAATTAGGAAATTTACCAAGAGGAAAAGCAACAACAACGAAGTCAAAGTAAAGAAAGAGGAGTAGGAGGATGCAACCCTTGCATCAAAGGGACAGAGGCAGCAAGGGAAGAAGAAGAGAGACCTATCCAAGTTCTGGTGCTTTAATTGTGGCGAACTTGGACACTTCGCCAACAATTGTCCTAAGAAGAAGGACAAGGGATCTTCTAATTCCAAGGCAGCAACATAAAAAAGGGGACGATGGTAGTGACGATGACGTAGCCATGAATGCTCATGAACCAAAGAAGTGGGGCGATATTGATCTATAGAGAAGCTACATATGGGAGGCAGAATCCTTGAGGTGCCCAAACTCTTAGATCACATATGAGCAATGGGATCCTTAAGACAGTAGCGGGACAAGTGGAGCACTGGGTGCAGAAGATCACAGTGAAGCAGAGGGAAGAACTGGGACGCTGTAGATGGGAGCAACGCAGTTCAAAGGTTGATGGGACTTCAGCAGCGCAAAGGGGCAGTGCAGAGCAGCAACAACACAGTGGCTTCAGGGAGATAGTGCAACGCAACAACCAAGGGAGGTTCAATGATGAGCTGCAACCCAACTGTATTGTCTGTCAGTGATTGGGTAATGGTCCTTCAGTTGTTTACTTCTCAGCAATTCAGTTGCAGTGCAGCGGTTAGCAGTGGCAGTGCTATGGGCAGCATGATGCAGCAATTTGAGAGGGAGCTTTAGTACAGATGTGGCGGTGACATGGGCAGCAGTATAGAGCGCAACATCGCAGTGGATGGAGGGCAGAAGTCCAAGCATCAGCAACGTAGAGACCGATGCCAAGATCAGACAATACTTTAGTGTGGGTGCATTGCTAGAGCACACTCCTCACTAAGAGGGAGTGTTGAGATTTTGGGGTAGCATCAGGTGTGATGTAGCTCTGAAACTTTGAGGAGGGGCTAAGACACACGAGATCTCTGAAACCCGGAAAGCATTTGGAGAAATTTCATCTGGTGTTGAAGTTATTCAAATAATTAATCTTTTTGATGAGGGCCGTAAGTCTAACTTAGGGAATTATAAAAATTAAAGTGAATTAATTAAACACATGTGATGTTTTAAGTGACGTGGACCAAGCATCTTTTAATCTGATCCGTCGATTAGAGATTAGATAACGGTCGTTGGTTTTCCAACGAGAAAAGTATAAAGGAAAGGCTTGGGGTCAGTTGGAGAACACACACACAGGCAGAGCATTGAAGCTAAGTCGAATTTCTAGGGCGGGGTTTGCTGAGGAATTCGAAGCGAGTTTGCAGTGCAGTGAGGGGCAGAGATCGACAAGGGATGATCTGATCCAAGGTCGAGAATACAACAACAGAGAGGCAATGAGTACCAGACATTGCAAAGCCAGCTAGGAGGACCTAGTTCAGCCAACACCACACAGAGGACTGCGCAAAGGCTGTGTAAGCCCAGCGAGGGTGATGTAGACCCAGCCAGCGTAGTGCAGGGGCAGCGCAGCACAAGCTAGGGTGACGCAGGCCCAGCCAGGGTAGTGCATAGGCAGCACAACACCAGTAAGGGTGACGCAGTGGGGATGTTGGCCTGTGAGGGCTGACGCAGAGGCTGCAGAGGCAGCGTTGGGGTTCCAATGGCCTAGAAAGGGCTCATGATCTATAAATCCCGATTGAGGGTGTGATACAACCATATTTTCTGTCTCCGAGTGAAAGGTACTTCTGCCATGTAATTTCTCTGAAGGGCCAACCATTTCTGGTGCCCAGAATGTCATATTCATATTCTGCATAATAATAAAACCCTCTAGAGCTAATGCACCGGTTTTCCCGCATTGGGTTTTTCTGGGGACATTTTTCCGAAAAATCGTGTGTAATCTTGTCACGTGTGTGTAATGTTCAGTAAATGATCTGTAGATGTGTAGGTTGCAGTTTGTGTCTGCTTTAATGTTTTTCTGAATAATTCAGTTAAATAACTTGTTAAGTTAATCAAACAAGTAGGTGAAGTAGATCTAGACACTGCAGTAGGGTTACTGTTTTGAAACTTTGACATGGTATCAGAGCATTGCAGATCAAGTTGATCCACCCGCAAAGCGGCTGAAGAATATTGCTGCAGTGAGGGCAGTTGAAGCAGCAGAGATCCAGAAAAGGGAAGCACAGCACCAGGAGGGACACAACCCAGCCAGGTTGACCCAAAGGCCACGCAGAGGCTGACACAGAGCCATATGAATGACGCAGAGGAAGCGCAGATCCTTACAGATGGATGTAGGAGAAGCCGGTGCTGCGTAGTCGCTGCGCTCAGCCAGTCTGCTCACGGAAAGGCTAGCCAGAGGGACGCAGTCTATGTGGAGGTTGATGTGCATATTTGTCATAGTCTGGAAGCGGAGCTTCTAATCTTCAGAAGTTGCTGGTGTGGCAAAGGTTCTGTTGGTGCATAACAGTGCCTAGTAAAGGTGACAAGAGCAAGAGGAGAACAGTCACTCAATAGATTTGTGCCAAGCAAATCTGTGATTCAATAAAGAGGGTGATCGTAGAGGACTGATTCAGTTGTTTTTGGCGTAGGATTTTCGGGAGGGAAATCAGATGTCAGAGGGAGCAACTACTATAGAGGGTTTCTATCGCTAAGAAACCCAAATACAATTTTCTGTTGAATGTTGTAGTAGGAAGAGGGAGAGGAGTACTTGTTTCGACAGATTTGAGCAGAGATGGTTTCTCATGGACTGAGAGATCAGGAAAGGTTGGACGGTGTGTCCAACTTTGTTATCTGGAGGGCCAGGATCCTGACAATCCTGGATGAGTACAACATTAAGGACCATGCTGGAAATATCCCAGTTGTACCTATCGATGCAGATCCCCTGAAGAAATTAAAGAAGAATTAGGCACGGGCCAAGTGCTTGATCATGGATGGAGTCAAGGATCACGTGGTTCCACATATTGCCGGGAAGAACACGGAAAATGAAATGTGGACAACTTTTAACACAATGTATCAGGGAAGCTCCGTCGAGATGAAGATGTTTCTAGAGAATCAGATGTGGTTGTTCCAGATGCGGAAGGGTGAGGAAATCGATCCGTTCCTCTTTAGACTTCAGACTATCCGGGACCAACTGATTCCCATGGGTAAAACTTCGGATGAAGGGCTCTTGGTGAGGACTGCCCTAAATGCAGTCACCGATGAATGGGAAACAAAGTATTTTGGGCAGGGCAGCATTATCATCCTCGGTGGACATATGGGTAATCCTCTGTTAGGAGGAAATCAAGAGATTTACCAAGAGGCAAAGCAGCAGCAGCGGAGTCGTAGTAAAGAAAGAGGAGGACGAGGATGCAGCTCTTGCATCAAAGGGATGAAGGCAACAAGGGAAGAAGAAGAGAGACCTATCCAAGGTCCGGTGCTTTAATTGTGGCGAACTTGTACACTTCGCTAGCAATTTTCCATCAAAGGGATGAAGGCAGCAAGGGAAGAAGAAGAGGGACCTATCCAAGGTCCAGTGCTTTAATTGTGGCGAACTTGGACACTTCGCTAGCAATTTTCCTAAGAAGAAGGACAAGGGATCTTCTGATTCCAAGGAAGCAGCAACAAAAGGGGACGATGGTAGTGACGATGAGGTAGCCATGAGTTCACCAAGGAAGTGGGGTGATATTGATCTGTAGAGCAGCTATAGATGGGAGGCGGGATCCTTGAGGTGCCCAAACTCTTGGATCACATATGAGCTACGGGAGCCTTAAGACAGTAGCGGGACGAGTGGAGCAGTGGGTGCAGAAGATCACATTGAAGTAGAGGGCAGAATTGGGATGCTTTATATGGGAGCAACAAAAGGCAGAGGCAGCAGCAGGGCAGAGGCTGATGGGACTTCAACAGCGCAGAGGACAAGTGCTTATGTAGTGCAGAGCAGCAGAAGCGCAGTGGCTTCAGGGAGACAGCGTAGTTTAGTAGCCAAGGGTGCTTCAGTGATGAGTTGCAATCCAATTGACTTGTTTGTCAGTGATTGGGTAATGGTCCTTCAGTTGGTTACTTCTCAGTAACTAAGTTACAGTGCAACAGTTAGTAGTGGCAGTGTTATGGACAACATAATGCAGCAATTTGAGAGGGAGTTGCAATACGGATGTGGCAGTGTCAGTGACAGTGACATGGGTAGCAGTACAGAGAGCAGCAACGCAATGGATGGAGGGCAGAAGGCCAAGCATCAGCAACACAGAGACCAATGCCAAGATCAAGCATACTTCAGTGTGGGTGTATTGCTAGAGGACACTCCTCGCAAAGAGGGAGTGTTGAGATTTCGGGGTAGCATCGGGTGTGCTCTAGCTCCGAAACTTTGTGGAGGGGCTAAGACACACGAGATCTCCAAAACCAGAAAGCATTTGGAGAAATTTCATTTGGTGTTGAAGTTATTCAGATAATTAATCTTTTTAATGAGGACGCTAAGTCTAACTTAGGGAATTAGAAAAATTAAAGTGAATTAATTAAACACATGTGATGAAATTTTCTAAGTGACGTGGATCAAGCACTCTTTTAATCTGAGTCGTTGATTAGAGATTAGATCACGGCCGTTGGTTTTCCAACGAGAAATGTATAAGGGAAAGCCTTGGGGTCAGTTGGAAACACACACACACAGACAGAGCAATGAAGCTAAGTCGAATTCCTGGGATGGGGTTTGTTGAGGAATTCGAAGCGAGTTTGCAATACAATGAGGGGCAGAGATCGGCAAGGGATGATCTGATCCAAGGCTTAGAATACAACAATAGAGGGGCAGTGAGTACCAGACAATGCAGAGCCACCCAGGAGGACGCAATTCAACCAACACCACGCAGAGGCTGCGTAAGCCCAGCGAGGGTGACACAGACCCAGCCAGCGCAGCACCATCTAGGGTGACGCAGGCCCAGCCAGGGCAATGCAAAGGCAGTGCATCACTAGTAAGGGTGATGCAGTGGGGACACTGGCCAATGAGGGTTGACGCAAAGGCTGTAGAGGCAGTGTTTGGGTTCCAGTGGGCCAGAAAGGGCTCGTGATCTGTAAATGCCGATTGAGGGTGTGATACAGCCATATTTTCTTTCTTTGACTGAAAGGTACTTCTGCCATGTAATTTCTTTGTAGGGCCAACCATTTATGGTTCCCAGAATGTTGTATTCATATTTTGCATAACAATAAAACCCTCTAGAGCTATTGCACCGGTTTTCCCGCATTGGGTTTTTTTGGGGATATTTGTTCGAAAAATTGTGTAATCTTGTCACATGTGTGTATTGTTCAGTAAATGATCTATAGATGTCTAGGCTACAGTTTGTGTCTGCTTTAATGTTTTTCTGA
This sequence comes from Pinus albicaulis, assembly GCA_034641835.2. Lineage (NCBI taxonomy): Eukaryota > Viridiplantae > Streptophyta > Pinopsida > Pinales > Pinaceae > Pinus > Pinus albicaulis. Next base: position 848,744,254 of record CM076572.1, read on the forward strand.
ATATTTCAGTTAAATAACTTGTTAAGTTAATCAAACAAGTAGGTGAAGTAGATCTAGACACTGCAGTAGGGTTTCTATTTTGAAACTTTCACAGTATATGTACACCAATCTTCGTCTTATTCACAGGCAGAGGGATGAGTGTTTGACGGGAAAGACAAAGATGTGGAATGTCTTTCCTGATGATATGGGTTTGGACAACAAAGTTGAGTTGGCATTTGTCAACTTGGATCTTAATGACCCAATGCTAGAGCCTGTCACTTTTGATTATGGTGACACAGTTGAGGGGTCATCCTTCACACCAGAAAATGCAGAAATGACATTGGATACAGAGGAGGAGGATGCAGCAGAGGAGAGAAGTGGTAACCATTACAGTGATGTTGATTTTGATGATGATGATTGATGACTCATGAGTCATGAGCTACCTAATACCTTGAGGCTTGTAGTTGTTTTGTATTTTGTATTTCTATTTGCTATTGGCATTGCTACTACCTATGTAACACATTTTGATTTTGATGACTTAATGAGAAAATTGTAGTTTCTTGTCTTCATCCTATTGGACCATTGATGAATCTGTCACCATTGTATTTGTGTGCATACTGTTACTTCGTAAAATTTACAAATTTTAAATTTACAATGTAAAATCTAGATCTATGTCTGAATTTGTATAATGAATGAAAATTTGTGTAAGAAATATCTATTTAGTATTTACTATATATATATATATATATATATATATATATATATTTTAATAAAATAATATATAACGTGTCTTGTTCTGGAAGGTCAACATGCCCGTTTCGGACACTCGAATTTTTGTGTCTTGCATGTCGCATGTCCTTGTCAGGTGACTTAGCTTTTTTATTGTTCTTACAGAGGTTCGAACTTCACTTCTATGGATCACAAAGACGTAGCTTGATCTTATCACAATTCCACAAAGGTAGCAAATTCAAACCATAACCAACAAAACTCAGATAAAGTCTTGGAATTTTCAGATCTTCAATCTTCGGTTAGATATATGCTTCGTATTTTTAGTTGTGGTAACAAATCCTTGTCACTCTTTTTATTGAACTATGACACAAACCGAATAGGTTTCCAAGAGGTCCAAGCATCGACCTCATTTCTACCCTCAGATTATAGATCTTTGTATTATCCACAAAGAGTGGCTTGAGTCCTTCATATGAGCCAGGGGTATATACTTTAGAGCTTTGCATGAGCAAGTGATACAGACTTTGGTATGAATTTCACAGTCCTTTCGCATGAATAAGAGGTACAGGCCTACACACTAACATTGCCATATATATATATATATATATATATATATATATATATATATATATATTTTGTATGCCGCAGGGGAGCTTGAACTTTATCTCGAAATCTGTCACATAGATAGAGATGCCATAGACATGGACCATAGCCTTAGGAGCAATTTCATATAAGAAATACAATGATGTAATTCGGACAAATTATAGACTTCAGATGGAAATATCATAGCTAGAACTTTTGGGTTTAGAACTTTGGTATTCTTGAAGCTTGGATCACCCACAAAGAGAGTACAGATGCTATCAGCCTTTGGTCTATTAAGGAGGTATCACAAAGGGTCTCAATCCTTCTGATCTTCTTTTATCTTTGTAACCTTTACTCCTGCAATGATCTTCGATCAAAATGCCTTCACACTTGAATTATCCTAGAATTTGTAGCACAAGGATACACTTCTAATTTCAGACCCCTTATACTATAGACTTTAGACTTGATTTGCAATGGGAGCTAGAGCGAGAGGCAAAGAGGGTTCCTTTGTCCATGAGATTGGTATTTTTATTTTTCCCTAGACTGCTCTTCGATCTTCCTTAGCTTTGATACCATGTTGAAATTTGTTTGCAAACTAGAATTTCGGATCATGATAATTACTTGTGATTGTTTATATATGTTTTTCGTTTAGTATTGACTTCATGCATTAGGTCATCAAACAATTATACAAGCACAATGTCCAAAAAGACAAGACACCAGAGATTAGGCTAGAGGCCAGGGCAAAATCCACAAGGGGAAAACCCAACAATCCTTTCCTTATAGAATCTTTAGTCAACAGGAGAAATCCAAGTCATAAATGAACTGACCAATAGACCAAATACGAAGTGCCAAGTCAACCCTCTCAAGATGTCATAATTATTGTCTTTCAGAACTTCATCATCCACAGAAAAGCCTCAGAACTTTACATAAGAGTTTCAGAGCTTGAACTTCGACCTGCCTTAAAAACCTGTTCAGAACTTTGCATAGATATGATGGATGTATGCCCAGATAGTATCATGTTTTCAGCCTCCAAGAACCCTTCTTCTTCTTCGTTCTGGATTAGATATGAGTGTGTGATGATGATCTTCAATTGAGGGATGTGAATGGGCTATATATATAGTCTTCTCCACAAGTGAATGGGTGCCACATGTAGCTAAACCGACTTGGCATCTTGGTGAGACATATGACACTATTAAAAAATTCAAATTTTCTTATTTTACAAGGGTCACAAGGAACATGCCCTTTTATATTTTCTTTTGACCAAAACAAAGCATGAAGAACATGCTTGAAAATAATAATAATTTTTCTTTTGGTTTTACATAAAATATATATTGATACAGGTACAAAGACAATTATGAAGACCAACCCTAGTTACAATTTCAACATAGAGCACCCTCAGATCTAGAATGTTGAGGTCATCTTGCTAGCATTGAGGATTCTTGATGATATACCCAGTGCACCCTGCCTTGATCCAGAGCCCAAATGAGGATGAACATCCCCAGAATGATTAAGGAGGGCTTGTATTACTTCATGGATCCCCAATGTTGGAGAGAGAGTACACTACATTGTCTTGATGGCACCCATGGAGATGACGCAGAGCACCCAAAGCTTGCTTTTGGACACATGGAGATTGCTTTCAGGCTTGATTTGAGGACCTTTCCTCAAATTGAGGTTGATCATGATGCCTAGAGACACATCCAATGCTTGCATTGCACTTTTGGAGCATTTTGACCCCTAAAAGGCCATGATGTCATGCTTAGAGAGGTCTTACGGCTCACACAAGTGGGAAAATGTTGGCATATTTTATTTCGTTGAACTATTGGATTGGATTGTAACCCATTTACTGTGTCTACTCAAAATTGAACTTGTTTGGGGACTTTTAGTTATATTAATGGAAGTGATAAACCTCCTATAAAAGGATGATCACTCTGAATGGATAATTTATTATTTACCACATAACAAGGACAAGGGTTTTCTTGATGAAGAACATCACTATTTAGTTGAAATGTTTAGCTAAGAATGCTTTAGTGTTCCTGAACAGATGAGGCCTATTTATAGTGCATCACGGGGACCAACTTGTGGCTCATCCTTCTTTGTGAGACATATAGGAGGTCACTTTACATTTCACAAGGACTATTGTCTTTGAGCAACCGCCTGAAAGATGCCCTGGGAAAAGAATCGAGGGTGACTGTATGCTTGTTACCAAACTAATGCCATTTCTTATCCATGATGCTAAAGCCAAGAATGAAAAGCAAGGATTTACCTTGCTGATTTTCTGCTTAGGAAGTGCCACACTTTCTAGTAAGCACCCTAAGCTGGCAACTTGGCGTTGGTAACATATGCAAAATAAATGTTTTCCTGTAAAAATTTTGGGTTCAAAGGAAAAAAATCTAGGTGAATGGAAGATGATAGTAGACTATCCATAAATACAAATATCAAAACATTATCCATCCATGTGAGATACATACTGCATGTAGTTCCAATTTGAAAACTCAAAGGTGTTATTCGTTCTTTTGTGGCAATGTTGCTTCAGATATTACAAGCATAACATCTGCAAAGGAAAAAAAAAGGCATATAAGTAACAGAAAATAATTGATGCATAGACTTTTTAACTGAAATATATCTAACAAGGGGCCAGTGTAGACCTCTGAAGCTATGGTCAGGACTTAGAATATGGATCGCCTAATAAGGATGGAGTTATGTTTAAGCCCTGAATCTGGCAAGCTTAAGATCAAATCAAAATCTAATACTCTATAGGAACAATAGTTTGCTTGCATATTCTTTCATGCAGATAAGTTCACTTACTGTTGTTTATTGAAGCTGTCTATTCTAAAAAGGTTTTGTTTAAGTCATCATTATCACTAATGGATTGAACTAACAGGAGTGACATGCCAGGAGAGGTTTCAAACCAGAAATTGTATTTTCCAGCGTTAGCTCCAAAAATCCCAGGAAGGTTCTATTATTTATTCGGCAAGCCCATAGCAACTGCAGGTATGAGAGTACTACTATTTTATCCACGCTTGCACATGCCGATAAATGTACGTGTAGAGTGGAGCTAAATATACATTGAAATCTAAATCTTCGCGGACATGACAATATCAGTGATATTCTTTGAAAAATCTTTTATAACCGATATTTCTGGATCTATGTATGTGTTTTTTCTTTTTGGTTCCTCCTGATTAGAAGAGAAGGGCACAGTGGCAGTGAATTCTTTGAAACTACTTTATGACATGCACTAATTTAATTTAATTTAATTTCCATCTTTTTTCATTAATTTATGCTTCAATTAATTAACATTGCAGATTTTTTTTTGTAATTCTTGTTGATAAATATCCATAACCAGATTTGACTGTTTCTTATTACCCAGGAAGAAAGAATGAGCTTCAGGACAAGGAGAAAGCACATTCTCTATATCTGCACATAAAGTCTGAAGTAGAAGAAGCTATCACATATTTGCAACAGAAGCGAAAAGAGGATCCTTACAGACAAATTTTACCAAGGGTATTATATGAAGCAACATGGGGTTTCAAGCGTCAAGCACCTACATTTGAGCCCTAGTAAGATGTCCTGTATTTTAAATACATTTAGTACAAATTGGGAACCAACGTTGTCGTGTGAACCTTGTACCTGGAAAAATACTGTCCATGGCAGTGCTAGAGTTTGGTTCACACGAATGAGAGGCCTCTTCAGCAGACCCTTTTAGCAGTGCTACTCACATGGCTTTACATTTCTAGCCTTGTAAAATTATAAAAACATCTTTAGTCTATCTTTTGGCTGCAGGCTTGTACAATTTTAATTTTATTGTATTTACTCCCTATTATGCCCTGCAGTTTGTTGGGGAATGTAATAAATTTCCCACACCCACATTCAACACAGGGAATCCGAATCTTATATTATAAAGGTGTTAAGTGTAACTTCTGGGTGTAGCTTTTGTATAATTCTCTTAAATATTCTCTACATTTTGTTGGCCAATTTAATTGATCTGAGAGGTTCATATTACAGTGCACACTATGAGGGCGATGTGTAATTCCCTCCATGGTCAACATGGAGTTGACACGTGTTCCTCTTAAACTAAAAATATAATATTCTCTAAACAGAAAAGCAATGTCTATCATAATAAAAAAAACAAAAATGAATATGCTATGCATGGTTGTCCAATATAATTTCATGTAAAGTAATAAGAAGTAAAAGGAATTCAAAGTGATGTGTAATTCCATCGGTGTTCAACATGGAGTTGACATGTGTCCTTCTTAAACTAAAAATAAAATATTCTCTAAATAGAAAAGCAATGTCTACTGTAATTGATCCAGGTTGTAATATTCCCCATTAGCAGCAGCTAATTGGCAATATTAATTTTGTTTAGTTTTTTCTTTCTAAAGTTAATCAGTCAATAAAGGGGGTGATGGGACCCATAACACACACTAAGGAAATAATAATTCCCTATAGGCAAATATTAGTTGACAGCGTGGGACCCAGGATGGCCAAGTGACAGCGCAAGGAAGGGACAGCGTGGGCCAGGCAGCGCAGTGGCAGTGTGGGCCAGAACAGTGCAGTGGCAGGGATAGCGTGGCCAAGGAGGGACAGCACATATGAGTGGGGCCCAAGGGGGAGCTAGGCTCTCAAGCATAAAAGGGAGAGGAGGCTCACCATTCAGTCATTCTATTATGCATCTTATGTTTTTTGTCTTTTGACATTGAGCACGCTTTTGCTGTTGAACGAAGTCTGCAAGTGTTGTTCAGCACACGGGTGTCTCCGAGCGAAGATCCCAACCTCAACCTCGGGGGAATTTGAGTGCCTGCTCAGGTGAGAAGTTCCACCATTGTTTTTCAGGGCTTAGCATTCAACATCCTTCAGCCAGGAGCAAGTAGTCACTTAGATAGCACAACCCCTCTAGGAGATTACGCAGTTTGGAGAGGAGGTAGCACCGGGAGAGAAGGGAAGTAGGAGATTTCAGTCCGGGAGTATTGTGAAGGGATCAACCCTTCACAAATCATCTTTTGCAGGAGGAGGAGGCCATCAGTTGCAGTCTATCAGTTCAGGGCCAGCGTGCTCACCTGGACTGCATGATTTTCCAAGGGAGGCCAATTTCTGGGGTCAGCCATTCCGGGATTCCTTCTTGGGTTTTTCCAGGTTATTGGAGGATAGCTTGTATCCCGAGTTTCATATTTTTCAGAGCAAGGGAACAACCCCAACGAGCAGCTCGATTCCAGCAGTAGCAACAGCTGCAGTTTCTGTAGTTACACAGTCCATGAGAGCGTAGCCATTCAGGGAGAGATTCTGAGAGTATTTCCAGATTTCCTTGAGCAAGCCAAGGTGCCATCATTTTGATCACCTTTGTACCTATTGTTATCTTTCAGTTTATAATGAAATGGCTCAGCTTTTCTCCATATTTGCAGTATTTTTATGATGTCTCTCTATTTGTTGTAGTTACTTGTTTATGTTGCTTTATATTACTGTCTATTTCCTATTCGGAATATTACAATGGTATCAAAGCTCATAGACTTGGCTCAGTCTGTGGAGCAGATCAGTCTATGACACCGGGAGGAAAACCATATATCACTTACCGAGGAAGGAAGTACAAGAGCCAACAGCGGAGGCTCGAGGCCACTTTTGGAGAGGGGGATTGCGTTCCATTGATGGATGCAGAGGAGGAAGAGCCCATGGCAGAGTAGAGAGATGAAGGGAAGGAGTTCGGGCAACTCCTAAAATCTATGCAGGAACTCTCGAGGAGGATAGAAGAGATGGGGCAAAAGCTTACCGTGGACCATAGACAGCGCGAAACCCCAAGGGGTTTTCACATCGGTGAGGGATCCAATACTTCCCATCACATACAGGAGTAACCAATAGTGCACCAAGTAGTGTCACTCACTCCCCCACATTCTACGATGCCCACATTCCTGACTACAGAAACTGGAATGGGAGGACCTTAGGAGTCGAAGCTGATTCATATGGGGGATTATTTTGCGAAGTATTAGTCCTATGGACGAGAGTTTGGTGAAGCTCTCACTTTCCACGATTTTTGCTAGCTCAAGAAGGACAACAGACCTCGCAACCATAACAGAGGTGGTAGGTACACGCAGGATGGTGAGCTGCAATGTACGGTGGGCACGTTTTTCTTGCCAACATTTGACAAATCCTCTAAATATTCAACGAAGGCTTGGGTGGAGAAGTTGGACATTTATTTCCAGCTCAACCAGATGACAGAGGGAGAGGCCATCAAGGTGGCAGCGCTGCACCTTGAGGGAGAGGCCCATGACTGGTGGTTCCATGGGATGGCCACGCTGGGTCACTCAGCAATGACAACGTATGTAGAGTTTACACGGAGGTTGGCGGAGCGGTTTGACTGGAAGGATCTAGAAGAGCATTTTGTTGAGCTGACCAAGCTCAAGCAGACCGAGAACCCAGAAACTTACATTTTCGAGTTCTTGAGACTTTTAGTGATGGTGCTCGACTTATCCTCAGCTAGGAGGATTTACATGTTCATTGATGGGTTGGCAGAACCTTTGTGTGGGTTAGTCAGATCCACGAGGCCTGCTACACTCCAGGATGCAGTCGGGAGGACCAGAGATTTGTAGGATGCTTTGCCTAGGACTAGAGGTCCTTTCCCCCAGAGACCGACATTCCAGCCGAAGGGGAAGGACACGAGAGTTCCACCTCCAAAGGGGAACCAAGGCCGGGGGCCTTTGGATGATGATACCCAGAGAGACTTGAGATGGAGGAAGCTATGCTTCACATGCCAGGAGCCATGGGCACTGGTTCATCCATGTGCCGCAGGAAAGGCACATTACATGAGGTATTCTCTGATAGTGAGGGGAAAGAAGATGCTTATGAGGGGATAGAGACAGAGGCCAGTGTTGTAGTGCAAAGAGGGGATCATCCACCACCTCCTCCCCTAGGAGCAGGAGGAGTAGCATTTGCACCCACAAGAGGAGTCCTTGCATCCTTGCGAGGGGTCCCGAAGTATTTGACACTGCGTGTCCGTGACATCTTTAAAGGAAAACATGTTTCTGTTCTAGTAGACAGTGGGGCCACCCACAACTTTATTGTTGCCCAGCTAGTAGAGAGGAGGGGCATACAGACAGAGAGCTTTGATGGCTTCTCAGCACTGGTACCGGGTGCCAGAGCTATGTAGTGTGCCAGATACATTCCGACACTATCCGTGACCATGGGGACTTATACGATGACATCATTTTTTTTGTTGACATTCCAGACACCAACGTTGTGTTGGAAGTGCAATGGTTGATCACACTGGGGAAGGTCACCACAGATTGGGAGACTTTGGAGATGGAGTGGACATATAAGAAGAGCGGTAAACATGTGATGATCCGAGGCATGCACACGTACCCTCCACAGACAGTTTCAGCACACCGAATGGAGGCAAACTTTTGGAAGGGAGATGTAGAGTGGGCAGTGGAGTTGCATATCTCAGAGGCAGGGGCCACAGGGCAGGCAGTTCACCCAGATGTGTAGTCGATCTTGGACAGGTATGCTGTTAGTATCCCGTATTCTACAGTATCAATAGATGACTGTGGATTTTCTACAGTCTGCTGAAAATAATATTCCCTGATTATCATTTATTTTCAGAAATCTCACTGCTTTCATTATTTTAATTTAACCTATCCATTATCTCTCATTTTTACCTTCTCTAACGCTCTCATGCACTAAAAACCCATGTTTGAACCTCAATTCCCTCATTTAGCCTTGCCCCCTTTCTCAAAGCCCTCTTCCCTATGCTAAAACCCCATTTTTCTCACTAAAATTCCTCCCCCTTCACTCATTTCTCTCTGTTTTATTCAAAACAATGTAAAAACCCATTTTTATATTGTTTTAAAAATAAATTTAATTTATTCGAGACCCACTCTTTTAAAAAGACCCTGTTTATTTAAAAAACCTAACCCCTTATATGTTTTAACCCCCGCTTTAAACCTTCATCCTCCACTTTCATATAAACCTGACCCCCACCTTTATATTTAAGCAACTCTATTGTAAATATATCCTAGGCCCCACAACATATTTTAATCCGCTGCGTCATTTCAAATCGCTGACCCACCTTCCGAAGCGTACCCATGATCGAATCACCTGACCACCGTCTGATCCACTTCACCAGATCTGACGGCTCGAGCACCTTTTCACAACCCTAAATACCCAAGGTTTAAAACCTTCAGGGACTTGCGAAATGGGCGGTTTTCGTGCCCCTCCTTTCTGCCACGCGTCGCCCCAACATTTTATCGCATCCTCGTGACATAAACCACCAAACCTTCCCTCCATCATGCGATAAACCGTAAAACAGCCTCTCGCGCCATAATATGAAGTCGCTGACCCATTTGAATATTTCGAAGCCATGTCCTATCGCGATAAGCTTCGAGCCACCATATAGCCCCTGCATCGTGTTCAACAAACCTGAAAGGCCATGGCCCAATGCTGAAACTAAAGGCCACCATTGTCCGGACTCTGTCTACAGACCTCTCGAGATACTCAAAGCCATAGTGCCTCCCTACAAGATCATGTTTTTATTTAATAACTGTTTTAATTTTGCAGGTGATCGATGTATCAGAAAAAGCATAATTTTCATTTCTAAGATCCAAAAATTGCTTAAAATAGGCTCTCTGGGTGATGATCTAGAAGCCTTATTTATCAAAGGATTAGGAGTGCAAGAACAATCAGAAGCAGCAATGGATCACGATCAATAAGGATCATATAATTACTCTAAGGACAACAAGATTTTCTTCAAATAACAGGGTAAGGGAAAAAGGAGAATTTCACAATGACTGCGCAGGCAAAGATGAAGACGAGTAAAGAACACAGTTAAATAAAAATGATAGTTAAAAGTTTCACTGTGACAGTGAAAGGTAAAAGGAATAAAAGATCGGTCAAAGGTTAAACTAAAAAGACAGGATTAAAGGAACATAATTAAGGAGAAATACAACTGTTAAAGGTAAAAGAGGTAAACCCAGCTGTCAAAGGTAAAAAAGCAAAAGAAGAAAGCAGATCAAATAGATAAGAAGGTTGAAGAAGAGATTACAGTGACAACGAAGGCAGTAAAAGAAAACAGGTAAAAGATACATATGAAGACAGATTAAAATCAAAAGACAAATGAAGGTTTAAAGACAAAATCAGAGGATAAATCAATGAAGAAAACAGAGCCAAGTGACAAGGCCACTCAACATTTACCTCTTCACAGTCACATTGGCCACCTACATCGTAATTTTGCTTAATGAAGGCATCCACAGTTAATATTACAGTCAGAGATATTTTAGCAGGCCAGAAGTTATTGCAAAATTTAATGTTAAAGGCATGTTAGTCAAAGTTATTTTAAAAGTTAGCTCAGCAGTAAATTAGAAAGTTATTACTACAGTAGGTGAGTCAGAGATATTTTGGCATTGGGCCTTGCATGGTCTCAATTGTCTAACATCATTTACTCTGTAGTAAATACAAATCTGTCACCCTAGATTAAGGCAACCTCCTCATCTGCAGTTAAATACTGCATGTATTGTTCATTATTATTGTTGGTTGTTTGGTTGGTTGCTAAGTTAGATTTTGATCAAGACTCTGAGTTTCAAAGATTATTGCACTAGAGCATTGTAACTTTTTTTGAGTTGGACATCAGTAATACAAGCATGTTCACAGGATTCTTGAGCTATGTTAATGGTGATGTTATCCCTCTTTGTTAAATATTCCTCCTTTGTTTTCCATATTGTACATCAAATTCTTTGATAATAGAACAAAAATTTTAGATTGAGATATGTTGTTTTGGCACCTTAACTCTCTATGTTACTATTATCTTTATGTTTTCCTCCTGCAAAGTTTAATTAAAGAATTCAGGGGTGTCCTACTCTTTAGTTTCACCTAGCTTGTTGTTTTGAGTTTTTCTTAGTAAAGTTAAATTAAAGAATTCAGGGGTGTCTTGCTCTTTAGTTTCACCTATAACTGTTATTTTAAAGGTTTTCTTTGAAGTTTAGTTAAAGAATTCAGAGGTGTTCTGCTATTTAATTTCACTAAATTGTTATCTTGAATGTTTTCTCAATGTGAAAGTATTATTAAAGAATTCAGGGTAGTCTTGCTCTTTAGTATCACTGGATTGTTGTCTTAAGGCTTTCTTAGTAAAGTTTAATTAAATAATTGAGAGGTGTTCTGCTCTTTAGTTTCTCTTGAAATTGTTATCTTAAAGGCTTTCTTGTTGAAGTATTGTTAAAGGATTCTTAATTTCCCTTTAGTTTTACTAAATTCACAACTTCTTGTCATTTCATATTCATCTTACCTAAGAAGATCCATTTGATATAGTTAGATTGTCGTATGAAAACCCTTGAAGATTTGATGTACAATTTAAACATTTTATGACTCCATTGCCCAATGGATTAAGCTTCCCACATTCTATCTGTCAAACCTACAATCAATAAATCAACCAATCACAATATAAAACCACAATACTTCATAAGTAGCCTAAAATCAGAAAACATAAGCATAAAGATAAATCAGTTAATCATAAACATAGAGAGAGCCCTCTCTGCGCCCAGGAAGGCTAGATCCTTGGACTCCAAAGTGGTTTGATGTGGTTCTCTGCTACTTGTTCTTGCCAAACTTGCAAATTACGGGGAGCCAACATTATGGCGACCATACTGGGGACCTGAGTTATTAAAAAATTTAATATTCCCTCAAGAACTCAGAAACCCCACTCAAATTTAGATGACTCAAATATTAGCCAAGACTGGTATCTGGTTGCTGATGGTGGAGAACAACTAGCCTCAAGAAAGTTGAAATCATCCACCCGGCGACTCCACAGTTTTTAGTAGGCCTAAAGACTCCACTGGTAGAAAATCTAGATTGGTTGTGAAGTTGCAGTGACCCTTTTCTCTAACTGATTGAAAAAGATGGATTCAAGAATACAACGCAGGTATGCTCCAATGACCAGAGATCACATTCCTGGATTCCCACACAAAATGCCTCGGATAAATTGGGACATAAAGCTGCCTATGTTTCAAGATGTAAAGTTTGATGACCCCCTGTTACATCTCATTAAATTTCATATACACTCATGGAGGTTGAAGATTGAATGCCATGAGGATTGCCTCATGAAGATGTTCATGCAAACATTAGAAGGGAAAGCAAGGAAATGGTATGAAGGTCTGAACCTTGGTAGTTTGTTTTCTTTAAAGGATTTCCACAAGGTGTTTTATGATCATTATAAAGAAAATTCTCCATCTTTATCATTAGTTGAAAATTGTTGTGATCAGTCTGTAGATCTCATAAAATACTTTGTAAATATTAATGAAGATTTGGGAAATTGGCATCCTGAGGATCTGTTAGAGGCGATTCATAAATTTCATGCTCAAGTTAACTGTCATAACGACCAAGAGAAGTTGGTTGAGAATGAAATCAATCAAGGAATGGAAGAAGATCCATGGGATCTCTCTAAAGGGACAGATGATGATTCATCTGCTCTTTTGTATAAAAATCAAAAAGACATTTGGCCTTGTGATCGGTCTTTACAAGAGGAAGAGAGCAACTGACGTACTGTCCAAAAAAAGCAAAAAATGCCTCCTTTAACTAAAGAAGAAATCAATCAGATTCTAAACATACAACCAGCCTCCAAATTTTTATGTAAAGAATATATTTCTATTTGTTGCACTGTTGATTTTTGTATTACAACTTTTTCACATAAAGAAACAAAGGAACAGGTTGATACTGATGTTGTACTATCTTCTCAAGAAGACCTATTGACTGAGAATGCGCCTAATGATGGCCTTCAGACACAATTTAGCCCACTCAATCAAGGCATATCAGGATTGCTTGAAAACAACATGGTAGTATATTATGAGGCTTCCAAGTTAGATGATCATGAAGAAAAAGTAGAGTTTCTTTCTCAAAAGAATCCCGAGCATACCAAAGTGGAGCAAGAAATAGTCTTGGATGGAACTAACTGTTTAAATCCTCAGGGCCAGAGATTATTCAAAAATCATTTTGTTGGTTTCTTAGAGACATCTAAAGAGGGAGTAAACTATGCCAGGAACATTTTGTTGCAGAGTTCAAAGAAAATTTTGAGCACTACTATTCAGAAGCAGGCAAAATAGGAGTGGATTTTTTGTTGTTTCAACATTCCTGAAAAGCCAAATAAAAATCAATCATGTAGTCACTTACTAGATTGGCTGCATTGGAGAAGGGAGTTCACTTAATAAAAATATGCCTCCAAAGATTATATTAGGATATGTAGGTGTGTAAATAAGCTCAGTACTATGAGCATGATCTCAGTTTAAGTTTTCTTCATTATATATAACATTGCTTAAACAAAATCTCAGAAAAAATTGATAAAAAAAGAAAGAAAGAAAAGAAAAAAAAGAGGGAAAATAAAAGAAAAAGGTAAGCCCCATACCAAAAACTGAATATTTCTGAAAGTGTGCAAGTCAAAATGCCACTACTTTTGAAAAGGTCTTGTTCAATCATATAGCTTAAACATGATTGTACAAATTTTGAATTTTTGCTGATAAGTTAGAAAATGAAGATTTTCCAAATTGTTTAAACTTGGCTTATTAGTAGATAGGTAGAAAATGACATTGGTTCCAAAGCGTAAATCTGAAACCAATAAGAAAGTGAGGGATAGGTGATAAATGAAAGATCCAAAACCAAAGTCCTCAGTTTAGTTTTACTTTTCGCAAAATAATATTGTGTGCAGTTTGTCCAAAAATGCCACAATTCATGATGATCAAATTGCTTATTCTTGATTCATTCATGCTTTGAATTGTTGATAGTTAGTGAATAAAATCTGTCAAACTGTTTAATCTTGAAAGATAAGTAGTTAGGTAGAGAATAAAAGAGCTCATCAGTCTAATCTACGCCTTTGGAAGTTATAAGGTTAGAAATAGATGGTTTTCTTTCAAAAAAAAAATGATGTCAAGGTTTGCAAGTCTCCTGTATTCTACAGTATCATTAGATGACTGTGGATTTTCTATAGTCTGCTGAAAATAATATTCCCTGATTATCATTTATTTTCAGAAATCTCACTTCCTATATTATTTTAATTTAACCTATCCATTATCTCTCATTTTTACCTTCTCTAACGCTCTTATGCATTGAAAACCCATGTTTGAACCTTAATTCCCTCATTTAGCCTTGCCCCCTTTCTTAGAGCCCTCTTCACTATGCTAAAATCCAATTTTTCTCACTAAAATCCCTTCCCCTTCACTCATTTCCCTCTATTTCATTCAAAACAATGTAAAAGCCCATTTTTACATTGTTTTAAAAATAAATTTAATTTATTCGGGACCCACTCTTTTAAATAGATCATGTTTATTTAAAAAATCCGACCCCTTAAATGTTTTAACCCCCGCTTTAAACCTTCACCCTCCACTTTCATATAAACCTGACCCCCACCTTTATATTTAAGCGCCTCCACTGCAAATATATCTCGGGCCCCACATCATATTTTAACCCACTGCGTCATTTCAACTCCCGGACCCACCTTTCGAAGCCTACCCATGATCGAATCACCTGACCACCATCCGATCCAGTCCACCAGATCCGACGGCCGAGCACCTTTTCGTAACCCTAAATGCCCGAGGTTTAAAATCTTTGGGGACTTGCGAAAACAACGGTTTTTGTTAAACACACACAAGGTGTATTAGGAAAAATAAACACACACATAGAAAGATAGGCATTCGTTATATCTTTATTACACATAGATGTACATTTATAATACAATGGTGTGACTCTTGGATTCGTCTTCCAAGGTCACTTGGACTCCTTCATGACTTTTCTCCTTCCACACCTACCCATGGAGGATTAGGTGTTCAACATTCCCCCCTTAATCCGAAGGGGTATGTGTGAGTCCAAGAAGGAAGTTGTAATACAAATCTGCAAAGTATGCATGGCAGCACTTAGGCTGAATCAGCTCTCTGAAATATTGATATAAAGAGGTGGTTTAAGGATGACCACCAACACTGGAACGCAACGCTTATTGCAGTTCCCGGAACTCTTCCAAAACTGGCAAGAAGCTAAGGGCTTCTGCTAGAGGAATTGTCCCTCATATTTAAAGGGAGACCTTCAACCTAAAAGAAGGGAAGTCTACAACCTGTGATGGTTTAAGGATGACCACCAACACTGGAATGCTTGATGCAATTCCTGGAACTCAACCAAAGATGGAAAGAAGCTGAAGTCTTCTGTTAGAGGAAGTGTTCTGAAAGAGGAGGAATATCAACCTCACATGGATGGTTTAAGTTTGTCCATCAACCAAAGGCATTCTTATGGGCATCCGTGTCTCTGGCTACCACTCTGAATCTAGAATGACGAATTGTGGCTCAGGCTCGCTTGAACTGTTGTGTCTCTGGCTACAACTCTGACTCTGGAATGAGAGATTGTGGCTCAGGCTCGCTTGATGTGGCTTTGAAGCTTGTAGATGACCACCATTTTCCCCCCTATCAGGTACAAGGTGAGAAGATGGTGAAAATTCAACTGCAAGTTTGTTCAATATTCGAGAACAAGTTCTGACATGTGACTTAAAAATCTTCTTGGCTGTTGATGCCCATTGCCAAGAAGCGATCCATCCAAGATGAATCTTTGTTCTTGCAGGAGGCTTGTTTCTTAAGCATCTGTGTGAAGAATGGGTGTGCCGACCACAATGCTTGCATAGATGAAGATCAAAACAGTGATCTTTCATATAGCCAACTCGATCACAGTGTTGGCATTTTACAATCTGTTGTTGTTGTTGTGGAAGCGGAGTAGGATCTGGAACAGCTGAAGGTGAACTGTCATAAAGAAATCCGGCACTCTGAAATTTGATGGGCTTGGAGTAGTCCGGAATATGAAAGGACACATCCTTGTCATATCCAAGACCAGTTTTGTGCTTGTTGTGGACAAGCTCTTCCCATGGTCTGATGATGGGCTTGGGAAGTGCAGATTGAACTGCTGCATCTGCATGTAAATCTGTTCTTGTACAAGGAACTGAATGTGAATCAACTGCAACTTTATCTTCTTGCTACTGATGGGAGTCCTTCTCAATTTTCTGAACAAAAACAGGTTCAGAATGGTGACTCTTTTGCTGAAGTTCATCTTGCTGAAGCTAAGACTCCAACTACAAAAACTCAATCTTGTCTTGTGCATCTTGCAAACAACTTCGAATATTAAAAAGAGCATCCTTGCTCATTTTTACCATATCATGAACACTGGAATGAATGAGGTTATTCAAAAACTCTAATGCCTCATTGATTTTAGCCATTTTTTTCAACAACTTAGGCTCAAAAAAATAAAGGGTGTCAGCTTCAACCGATAATGCACCCGTTTACAATGTGATTCAACTTCATTTCAAACAATACAAATGACTTTCAAAGAACTTCCAATTATGGAATTCGCAAAGAACAATCTCTGTTGCTGAAATTATGGAGGACCTCAAGGTATAGACTTGGTTGTCTAATCGGCAAGCAACAATGACTTACATCAACAATTTCTCAACAACTCAAATTTACACTTCAAACACTGATTGCAACTATGAATAAAGAAGCAATATCCACTCTCAATGTTAGTAAAATTTTGCAAATATTTTGTAAATGTGCAGCAAAAAACACTGTGCAATAACCCTTTAAGGCAACTGGTTTTCTCTCTTCTTCAAAGAGTTGTTTTACACCAACAACAACTCAACTCAACAAAAGAAGGAGATTCAAAAACTTTGATGTTTGACCTTGTTGTACTGCTTCACAAAAAAGACTAAGAGAAACTCCAAAAAACCAGAAACTCTGTGTGGCCAAACTATGAGTGAATGCCACTGCTGTTTTGAAAATGATGGCCAATTTACAATATTTGTCTTCATATTATCAATCTCTTTGAGAGCGTCACCCTTCTATACATGTCACAAATCATACAACACAAACTTCACTTTTCTACTATGTAGACAATCCACCTACTCATATGCCATTTCATCTCTCTCTGTTGTTTTATTTTTATTTTTATTTTTTGAAAAAAAAATAGGGAAAAACAGAGGTATTAGCTGGGGGAGGTGTTCATTGGGAGAGGTTTTATCTAGGGGAGGTGTTTACTGGGGGAGGTGTTTTTTGGGGGAGGGTTTATCTAGGGAAGATTTACTGGGGAGGTATTTTATGGGGAAGGGTGAAACTGGGGAAGGTGTTTTCTGTAACAAAAAAATTTAAAATTAAATCATTTGCAAAATAAAAAGGAGATAATTAATAAAAAAAATGAGAGGGGATTAATTAAAAAAATGGGAGGGAATTAATTGAAAGTGGATGGGAGGGAGGGAAGGCCGAGCGTGAGGGGGAAGGGTGGTTTGGGAGGGGCTGAGAGATGAGAGGGGGGGCAGATGTGAGAGCGTAGAGATAGCAGTGCAGGGCTGCGAGGGGGCGGGGGGGTCGAGAGAGTGGGCAGGTGGGGGTGAGAGGGGTCGTGGGATGGTTCGAGAGGTGAGGGGAGGGGAGCAGGGAGGGTGAGGGGAGAGTGTATTACAGGGGGCGGGGTGGGGAGGCGAGGGGCGGGATAAGGGAGAGTGGTAAGGGGGAGGGGTGGAGAGAGTCGTAAGGGGGAGGGATGGAAGGGCCGAGGGCCATGGGAAAGTGGGGAGGGGGTAGCAGTAGGGGGAGGGTAGGTGAGGAGGCCGCGGAGGAAGTGGAACGGGGGAGGCATTTGGGAAGGGCGCCGGGTAGAGCGTAGGGAGAGCAGGGTAGGGGGTGGGTTGCAGTCGAGATGTGAGGGGGAGGTGTGAGGGGTTGAGAGGGGGATGCACAGGTGTGAGGGCAGCGAGCGGAGGGAGTGTTGCAACGAGGGGAGTGTGAGTGTTGTATGAAGGGAGGGAGAAGGGTGAGGAGCATCGTGAGGTGAGGGGGCAGCGTAGATGGTGTAGAGGGGAGTGTGGTAGTGAGAGGAGTGCAGCAGTGAGTGGGCCGAGGGGCCGAGTTGCCAAGAATTTTATTTTTATTTTTATTTATTTTTTTGAACAGTAGAATACAACAGAGAGAAATTGCAGCATTTGCAGAATTTTCTGAGGGAGTGGTGTTGAATATCAAGCAGAGAATTTGTAAAATAATTTGCAGAAATTGCAGGAAATTTCGCGAGAAAAATACATCTGAGAATTGGAGAATTGCAGAGGGTGAGCATAATTTCACAAATGTACAGCTGAATTTGTAAAATTTTCAGTAAAAAAACCCTGAATTTTTTTTAGAAACCCGCTTTAAACAATATTTTTCAGCAACTCTCCAATGTGCAGAAATTAAAAGTAGGTAGAAATTGCAAGAAAAATTTAGAGTTTTCTTTTCAGAATTGCTGAATGGTAGGAGCAGTGAAAAACTTGCAGAGTTTAAGATGCAAAACGTTTCTCTTCACAAAACTAATTTCTGAATGCTGCAAAGATGACTGTTGCAGAAAATCTCTGAATGCTGCAAAAATGACTAGAATTTCTGCAGATATACACAGGCCACAAAAACAAATGGCTCACTCAAGGTTGAGCTGGTTATGAATGTATCAGCTCTGATACCATGTTAAACACACACATGGTGTATGAGGAAAGATAAACACACACATAGAAAGATAGGCATTCGTTGTATCTTTATTACACATAGATGTACATTTCTAATACAATGGTGTGACTCTTGGATTCATTTTCCAAGGTCACTTGGACTCCTTTGTGACTTTTCTCCTCCCACACCTACCCATGGAGGATTAGGTGTTCAATAGTTTTTGAGCCCCTCCTTTTTGCCACGCGTCGCCCCAACATTTTATCGCATCCCCACGACATAAACCACCAAATTGTCCCTCCGCCGTGCAATAAACTGTAAAACTGGCTCCCGCGCCATAACATGAAACCGCTAACCCATTTGAATATTTCGAAGCCCTGTCCTATTGCGATAAGCCCCACGCCACCATATAGCCCCTGCATCGTGTTCAAAAACCCTGAAAGACGATGGCCCAACGCTGAAACTAGAGGCCACCATTTTCCGGACTCTGTCCACAGACCTCTCGAGATACTCAAAGCCATAGTGCCTCCCTACAGGATCCCGTTTTTATTTAATAATTGCTTTAATTTTGCAAGTAATCGATGTATCAGAAAACACATAATTTTCATTTCTAAGTTCCAAAAATTGTTTAAAATAGGCTCTCTGGGTGACGATCTAGAAGACTTATTTATCAAAGGATTAGGAGCGCAAGAACAATCAGAAGCAGCAATGGATCACGATCAATAAGGATCATATAATTACTCCAAGGACTGCAAGGTTTTCTTCAAATAAGAGGGTAAGGGAAAAAGGAGAATTTCACAGTGACTGCACAGGCAAAGATGAAGGCGAGTAAAGAACACAGTTAGAGAATAGTGACAGTTAAAAGGTTCACTGTGACAGTGAAAGGTAAAAGGAATAAAAGATCAGTCAAAGGTTAAAGTTAAAAGACAGGATTAAAGGAACAGAATTAAGGAGAAATACAACAGTTAAAGGTAAAAGAGGTAAACCCAGCTGTCAGAGGTAAAAACGCAAAAGATGAAAGAAGATCGAATAGATAACAAGGTTGAAGAAGAGATTATAGTGACAACAAAGGCAGTAAAAGTAAACAGGTAAAAGATACATATGAAGACAGATTAAAAATCAAAAGACAAATGAAGGTTTAAAGAGAAAATCAAAGGATAAATCAACGGAGAAAACAGAACCAAGTGATAAGGCCACTCAACATTTACTTCTTCATAGTCACATTGGCCACCTACAGCCTAATTTTGCTTAATGAAGGCAACCATAGTTAATATTATAGCCAGAGATATTTTAGCAACCCAGAAGTTATTGCAAAAGTTAATGTTAAAGGCATGTTATTCAAAGATATTTTAAAAGTTAGCTCAGGAGTAAATTAGAAAGTTATTACTACAGTAGGTCAGTCAGAGATATTTTGGCATTAGGCCTTGCATGGTCTCAATTGTCAAACATCATTTACTCTGTAGTAAATACAAATCTGTCACCCTAGATAAAGGCAACCTCCTCATCTGCAGTTAAATATTGCATGTATTGTTCATTATTATTGTTGGTTGTTTGGTTGGTTGTTAAGTTGGATTTTGATTAAGACCCTGAGTTGCAAAGATTATTGTATTGGAGCATTATAACTGTTTTTGAGCTGGACATCAGTAATACAAGCACGTTCACAGGGTTCTTGAGCTATGTTAATGGTGATGTTATCCCTCTTTGTTAAATGTTCCTCCTTTGTTTTCCATATTGTACATCAATTTCTATGATAATAGAACATACATTAGGGGAATTTTGAGGTCTAAAATGGGCCTCCTAAGAAAAATGTACAACCAAAATAAACTTTATAAGAACCAATAGGATTCAAGATGATGATGTCATCCATAATGGATGATTCACCATTTTTGGAGTAAAAAAGTAGAAATATTAAAAAATAATAAAATAATAAAACTACTTTTTCAACTCGTATTTTAAACTTATCTCCCAAACTTTTTACTCAAATTCCGAGCGGGAGTACTCGTTGGATGCGGAATTTCATTCTTCATCCAAGGAGTACCCATGTTGCATACTTTCGATGAACTCTTCTACACGAAAAATAAGAAATACATAAAAAACGTGATTGTAATCACGCTTTTTTATGTATTTCTCATTTTTCGTGTAGTAGGACCCATCTAAAGTATGCAACATGGGTACTCCTTGGATGAGGAATTAAATTCCACATCCAACAAGTACTCCCGCTCGAAATTTGAGTAAAAAATTTGGGAGATAAGTTGAAAATATGAATTGAAAAAAATAGTTTTTTTTTATTTTTCCCTCTAAAATTTGATGATGTCATCAAATCTTATTTGATTTTTTCCACTATTATTTTATAATTTCCTTAGTAGGCCCATTTTAGACCTCAAAATTCCCCTAATGAATTTTATATTGAGATATGTTGTTTTGGCACCTTAACTCTGTCTGTTACTATTATCTTTATGTTTTCCTCTGCAGATTTTAATTAAAGAATTCAGGGGTATCCTACTCTTTAGTTTCACCTAGCTTGTTGTCTTGAGGTTTTCTTGGTAAAGTTTAATTAAAGAATTCAGGGGTTTATTGCTCTTTAGTTTCACCTAACTGTTATCTTAAAGGCTTTATTTGAAGTTTAGTTAAAGAATTCAAGGTGTTCTACTCTTTAATTTCACTGAACTGTTATCTTGAATGTTGTCTCAATCTGAAAGTATTATTAAAGAATTCAGGGGTGTCCTGCTCTTTAGTATTACTGGATTGTTGTCTTAAGGCTTTCTTAGTAAAGTTTAATTAAAAAATTCAAAGGTGTTCTACTCTTTAGTTTCTCTTGAAACTGTTATCTTAAAGACTTTCTTGTTGAAGTATAGTTAAAGGATTCTTAATTTCCCTTTAGTTTTACTAAATTCACAACTTCTTGTCATTTCCTATTCATCTTACCTAAGAAGATCCATTTGATATAGTTAGTTTGCCCTATGAAAACCCTTGAAGAGTTGATGTACAATTTAAACCTTTTATGATTCCATAGCCCAATGGATTAAGCGTCCCACATTATATCTATCCAACCTACAATCAATCAATCAATCAATCAAAATAGACAATCCCAAAACTTCATAACTAGCCTAAAATCAAAAAACATAAGCATAAAGATAAATCAGTTAATCATAAACATAGAGAGAGCCCTCTCTGAGCCCTGGAAAGCTAGGTCCTTGGACTCCAAAGTGGTTTGATGTGGTTCCTGCTACTTTTTCTTGCCAATCTTGCAAGTTACAGGGAGCCAACATATGCTATGGTTTTTGGGCATATACCTCCAAGACTGCCACCAGATTGGGGGTTTGAGAACACCATTGAACTTGAGCAGGGTATTCAGGCTATGATTTCCACACCCTATAGGCATCCAAAGCCTACAGGGATGAGATTGAGAGATCCATTCACAAGCTCTTAGAATTGGGACACATTTGACCCAGTATTAGACCCTTTTCTTCTTCTGTTGTATTGGTGAAGAAGAAGGATGGCAGACTGAGGATGCGCATTGACTACCGGGCTCTCAACAAGAAAACGATGAAGAACCGATACCCCATTCCGTGGATTGACAAGTTGATGAATGAGTTGAGGGGATTAAAACTATTCTCCAAGATTGATTTGAGGTCGGGCTACCATCAGATCCGAGTGAGGGACCAGGATGTCCCCAAGACGACCTTCAGATGTCATTACAGCCACTTTGAGTTTTTGGTGATTCCCTTTGGTCTAACCAATGCACCAGCTACCTTCCATTCCTGCATGAACCACATCTTCCGTGGTCGGTTGAGGAAGTTTGTGCTGGTATTTTTCGATGATATCCTCATGTACAACCACACTTGGGAGGATCACCTGCAACACATTGAGGTTGTACTATGTATCTTGGAAGAGAAGAATTTCTATGCTAATCTCTCCAAGTGCGAGTTTGGGTTGACAGAGATGCTCTATTTGGGGCATATAATTGGTGTGGATGGAGTGAGGGTCCACGAGGAGAAGATCGGGGCCATCCAGGAATGGCCAGAGCCAAGGAATGTGACAAAACTCCGAGGTTTTGTAGGCATCTGCACCTACTACCAGAAGTTTGTTAATGGGTTTTCTCAAATTGCTGCACCACTCACAGACCTTACCAATAAGGGGGCATTCAGTTGGACGGACACATCACATAGGGCCTTTGACAGGCTCAAGGAGGTGATGAGAAGCTTCCCAGTATTAGCTTTGTCGGATTTCACGCAGCCCTTCATCTTGGAGTGTGATGCTTCAGGAGAGGGAGTGGGTGCAGTTTTGATGCAGGGGGGACACCCGTAGCTTTCGAGAGTAGAAATTTGTTGCCGCATGAGAGGTTGTATCCTATATACAGAAAAGAGATGCTAGCCATTATGCATGCATTGGCCAAGTTCTGGCATTATATGGTGGGAAATAGGTTTCGGGGGAGGACTGACCACAACAACGTCGATTTTTCCTAGAGCAGAAGCAGTTGCAGGAGAGGCAGAAGAAGTGGGTTAGTAAGATCCAGACATATGACTTTGACATTGAGTATGTCAAATGGAAGAACAACGTGGTGGTCGATGGTCTATCCCGTAGACTGACAGCGTTGTCTTTGATGAGTATAGACACAGACTAGAGGGCTCAATTGTTGGTAGAGTACTCCAAGGACTATTTTTCCTGTGAGGTGTTGGATGGCCAAATCACGTATGACAGGTACAGGGTGATGAACGAGGTCATTTACTTAAGGGACATGATCTTCTTGACTGGGGGTTCTCAGCTCAAGGAGAATATACTGCGTGCCTCCCATGACTCACAATTGTCAGGTCATCAGGGATTCACGAAGACTTACAGGGCCATCAGGGAGAGGTTATTGTGGAGAGGCCTCAAGGAATATGTACTCCGGCATGTCAGGGAGTGCGAGGTATGTCAGAGGAACAAGGGGGAGATGAGTCACCCCACTAGACTACTACTGTCGCTTCCCATTCCGGAAGGAAAGTGGGAAAGCATTTCGATGGAATTCATCACTGGGTTGCCCACGGTGCAGGGCAAGGACTGCATCTTTGTAGTCGTTGATCGACTGAAAAAGTATGCTCATTTTTTCGTCATATCCGCACAGTCCACAACAACAGAAGTGGCAAATCTATTCTTCAAGGATGTTTTCAGATTGCATGGTCTCCCGAAGACCATATTCAGTGACAGGGACAGTCATTTCATGGGCGGGTTTTGGCAGGAGCTCTTTCGTTTGGTGGGTACAGAGTTGACTCCAAGTACTAGCTATCACCCTCAAACGGATGGGCATACAGAGATACTGAACAAGTGGTTGGAAGGCTACTTGCGAAACTATGTCACAGGGCAGCAGAAGGCATGGTTGCATTGGATGCATTTGGGAGAATACTGCTACAACACCAATTTCCACATGTCTATCGGTATGTCTCTGTTTTATGCTTTGTATGGTTATCATGCTTTGACTTTTGCTGATGTCATGTTTGGATCTAGCAAGGCCCCCAGGGCCAAGGATTGGATCCAAGAGAGTCAGGATATACTCCGGCCTCTTAAGCATAACTTACCCACGGCACAGAACCAAAAAAAGTTGTATGCTGACAGAGGACATCTAGAGAGACAGTTTGAGGTAGGGGACTTGGTCTACTTATGACTTCAGCCATACCGGCAGTCCATGTTGAAACAAAAGGGGGTTAAGAAGCTCAAGCCCCGCTTCTATAGCCATTACAGGGTGGTCCGCGGGATAGGGGAGGTTGCGTATGAGTTAGAGTTGCCCACAGGTAGTAGGATCCACAACATCTTCCATGTATCATGCCTGAAAAAGGCATTGGGGCAGCAAGTCACTGCAATAGAGGAGCTTCTGCCTACAGATGATGAGAGGCATTTGGTGTTACAACCAGAAGCCATCATTGAAACCAAGGAGAGACAACTGAGGAGCAGGACAGTTAGGGAGTACTTAGTGAGGTGGAGGAATTTGCCGGATGAGGATGCCACTTGGGAGAGAGAGAAGATTTTGAAGCATCCATCTCTGCAATTTCTTAAGGACAAGCAACATTTTGGTGAGGAAGACTGTAATATTCCCAATTAGCAGCAGCTAATTGGCAATATTAATTTTGTTCAGTTTTTCCTTTCTAAAGTGCAGCTAATTGGTAATATTAATTTTGTTTAGTTTTTCCTTTCTAAAGTTAATCAATCAATAAAGGGGGTGATGGGACCCATAACCCACACTTAGGAAATAATAATTCCCTATGAATATAGTGATAGATGAGGATCTTTTTTCATTAATTTATGCTTCAATTAATTAACATTGCAGATTGTTTTTTGTAATTCTATTTGATAAATATCCATAACCAAATTTGATTGTTTCTTATTACCCAGGAAGAAATAATGAGCTTCAGGACAAGGAGAAAGCACATTCTCTATATTTGCACATAAAGTATGAAGTAGAAGAAGCTATCACATATTTGCAACAAAAGCAAAAAGAGGATCCTTACAGACAAATTTTACCAAGGGTATTATACGAAGCAACATGGGGTTTCAAGCATCAAGCACCTACATTTGAGACCTAGTAAGATGTCCTGTATTTTAAATACATTTAGTACAAATTGGGAACCAACGTTGTCATGTGAACCTTGTACCTGGAAAAATATTGTCCATGGCAGTGCTAGAGTTTGGTTCACACGAATGAGAGGCCTCTTCAGCAGACCCTTTTAGCAGTGCTACTCACATGGCTTTACATTTCTAGCCTTGTAAAATTAGAAAAACATCTTTAGTCTATCTTTTGGTTGTAGGCTTGTACAGTTTTAATTTTATTCTATTTACTCCCTATTATTCCCTACATTTTGTTGGGGAATGTAATAAATGTCCCACACCCACATTCAACACAGGGAATCCGAATCTTACATTATAAAGGTGTTAAGTGTAACTTCTGGGTGTAGCTTTTGTATAATTCTCTTAAATATTCTCTACATTTTGTTGGCCAATTTAATTGATCTGAGAGGTTCATATTACAGTGCACACTATGAGGGCGATGTGTAATTCCCTCCATGGTCAACATGGAGTTGACACATGTCCCTCTTAAACTAAAAATATAATATTTTCTAAACAGAAAAGCAATGTCTATTATAATAATAAAAAACAAAAATGAAAATGATATGCATGTTTGTCCAATATAATTTCATGTAAAGTAATTAGAAAGTTGTTCTTATGATGTAATATAATTTCATGTAAATTAATAAGAAGTAAAAGGAATGTGCGAGTGTGATGTGTAATTCCATCAGTGCTCAACATGGATTTGACATGTGCCCCACTTAAACTAAAAATAAAATATTCTCTAAATAGAAAAGCAATGTCTACTGTAATTGATCTAGGTTGTAATATTCCCAATTAGCAGCAGCTAATTGGAAATATTAATTTTGTTCAGTTTTGCCTTTCTAAAGTTAATCAGTCAATAAAGGGGGTGATGGGACCCATAACACACACTAAGGAAATAATAATTCCCTATAGTCACTTAGGAAAATATTAGTTGACAGCGTGGGACCCAGGAGGGCCAAGTGATAGTGCAGGGAAGGGGCAGCGTGGGCCAGGCAGCGCAGTGGCAGTGTGGGCCAAGACAGCACAGTGGCAGGGACAGTGTGGCCAAGGAGGGACATCGCATATGAGTGGGGCCCAAGGCGGAGCTAAGCTCTCAAGCATAAAAGGGAGAGGAGGCTCACCATTCAGCCATTCTATTATGCATCTTATGATCTCTGTCTTTTGACATTGAGCACGCTTTTGCTGTTGAGCAAAGTCTGCAGGTGTTGTTCAGCACACGGGTGTCTCCGAGCGAAGAGCCCAACCTCAGCCTCGGGGGACTTCGAGTGCCTGCTCAGGTGAGGGGTTCCACCATTGTTTTTCAGGGCTTAGCATTCAACATCCTTCAGCCAGGAGCAAGCAGTCACTTAGATAGCACAACCCCTCTAGGAGATTACGCAGTTTGGAGAGGAGACAACACCAGGAGAGAAGGGAAGTAGGAGATTTCAGTCCGAGAGTATTGTGAAGGGATCAACCCTTCACAAATCATCTTTTGCAGGAGGAGGAGGCCATCAGTTGCAGTCTATCAGTTTAGGGCCAACGTGCTCACCTGGACTGCGTGATTTTCCAAGGGAGGCCCATTTCTGGGGTCAGCGATTCTGGGATTCCTTCCTGGGTTTTTCTGGGTTATTGGAGGATAGCTTTTATCCCGAGTTTCATATTTTTCAGAGCAGGGGAACAACCCCAAGGAGAAGCTCGATTCCAGCGGTAGCAACAACTGCAGTTTCTGTAGTTACGCAGTCCATGAGAGAGCAGCCATTCAGGGAGAGATTCTGAGATTATTTCCAGATTTCCTTGAGCAAGCCAAGGTGCCATCATTTTGATCACCTTTTTACTTATTGTTATATCTTTCAGTTGATAATGAAATTGCTCAACGTTTCTCCATATTTGCAGTATTTTTATGATGTCTCTCTATTTTTTGTAGTTACTTGTTTATGTTGCTTTATATTACTATCTATTTCCTATTCAGAATATTACAGTGGTATCAGAGCTCATAGACTTGGCTCAACCTGTGGAGCAGATCAGTCTATGATACAGGGAGGAAAACCATATATCACTTACTGGGGAAGGAAGTACAAGAGCCAAGAGCGGAAGCTCGAGGCCACTTTTGGAGAGGGGGATTGTGTTCCAGTGATGGATGCAGAGGAGGAAGAGCCCATGGCAGAGGAGAGAGATGAAGGGAAGGAGTTTGGGAAATTCCTCCTAAAATCTGTGCAGGAGTTCTCAAGGAGGATAGAAGAGATGGGGCAAAAGATTATTGTGGGCCATAGACAGTGCGAAACCCCAAGGGGTTTTCACATCGATGAGGGATCCAGTACTTCCCATCACATACAGGAGTAACCCACAGCACACCAGGTAGTGTCACTCACTCCTCCAAGTTCTACGATGCCCACATTCCTGACTACAGGCACCGGGATGGGAGGACCTCAGGAGCCGAAGCCGATTCATATGGGGGATTATTTGGCAGAGTATTAGTCCTATGAACAAGAGTTTGGTGAAGCTCTTACTTTCCACGATTTTTGCTAGCTCAAGAAGGACAAAAAACCTCACAACCAGAAGAGAGGTGGTAGGTACACGCAGGATGGTGAGTTGCAACGTATGGTGGGCAGGTTTTTCTTGCCAACATTTGACGGATCCTCTAAATGTTCAATGAAGGCTTGGGTGGAGAAGTTGGACATTTATTTCCAGCTCGACCAGATGACAAAGGGAGAGGCCATCAAGGTGGCAGCGATGCACCTTGAGGGAGAGGCCGATGACTGGTGGTTCCATGGGATGGCCACGCTCGGTCACTCAACACTGACAGTGTATGCAGAGTTTACACGGAGGTTGGTGGAGCGGTTTGACTAGAAGGATCGAGAAGAGCATTTTTTTGAGTTGACCAAGCTCAAGTAGACTAGGAACCCAGAAACTTACATTTCCGAGTTCTTGAGACTTTCAGTGATGGTGCTCGATTTATCCTCAGCTAGGAGGATTTACATGTTCATTGATGGGTTGGTAGAACCTTTGCGTGGGTTATTCAGATCCACGAGGCCTGCTACACTCCAGGATGTAGTCGGGAGGACCAGAGATTTGCAGGATGCTTTGCCTAGGACTAGAGCTCCTTTCCCCCTAGAGACCGGCATTCCAGCCAAAGGGGAAGGACACGAGAGTTCCATCTCCAAAGGGGAACCAAGGCCGGGGGCCTTTGGATGATGATACCTAGAGAGACTTGAGATGGAGGAAGCTATTCTTCACATGCCATGAGCCATGGGCACCGATTCATCCATGTGCTGCAGGGAAGGCACATTACATAGAGGTATTCTCTGACAGTGAGGGGGAAGAAGATGCTTATGAGGAGATAGAGACAAAGGCCAATGTTGTAGTGCAGAGAGGGGATCATCCACCACCTCCTCCCCCAAGAGCAGGAGGAGCAGCGTTTTCACCCACAGGAGGAGTCCTTGCATCCTTGCCAGGGGTCCCGAAGTATTTAACACTGCGTGTCCGTGACACCGTTCAGGGAAAACATGTTTATGTTCTAGTAGACAGTGGGGCCACCCACAACATTTTTGATGCCCAGCTAGTAGAGAGGTGGGGCATACAGGAAGAGAGCTTTGATGGCTTCTCAGTACTGGTACTAGGTGCCAGAGCTATGCAGTGTGCCAGATACATTTCGACACTATCTGTGACCATGGTGACTTAAATGATGACATATCATTTTTTTTTTGTCGACATTCCAGACACCAACGTCGTGTTGGAAGTGAAATGGTTAATCACGCTGGGGAAGGTCACCATAGATTGGGAGACTTTGGAGATTGAGTGGATGGATAATAATAGTGGTAAACATGTGATGATCCGAGGCATGCACACGTACCCTCTATAGACAGTTTCAACACAACGGATGGAGGCAGACTTCTGGAAGGGAGATGTAGAGTGGGTAGTGGAGTTGTGTATCTCAGAGGCAGGGGCCACGGGGAAGGCAGTTCACCCAGATGTGTAGTCGATCTTGGACAGGTATGCTGTTAGTCTCCCGTATTCTACAGTATAACTAGATGACTATGGATTTTCTACAGTGTGCTGAAAATAATATTCCCTGATTATCATTTATTTTCAGAAATATCATTGCTTTCATTATTTTAATTTAACCTATCCATTATCTCTCATTTTTACCTTCTCTAACGCTCTCATGCACTAAAAACCCATGTTTGAACCTCAATTCCCTCATTTAACCTTGCCCCGTTTCTCAAAGCCCTCTTCCCTATGCTAAAACTCCATTTTTCTCACTAAAATCCCTCCCCCTTCACTCATTTCCCTCTGTTTTATTCAAAACAATGTAAAAACTCATTTTTACATTGTTTTAAAAATAAATTTAATTTATTCGGGGCCCACTCTTTTAAATAGACCCTGTTTATTTAAAAAAACCGACCCCTTATATGTTTTAATCCCTGCTTTAAACCTTCATCCTCCACTTTCATATAAACCTGATCCCCACCTTTATATTTAAGCAACTCCGCTGTAAATATATCTTAGGCCCCACAACATATTTTAATCCGCCGCGTCATTTCAAATCCCGGACCCACCTTCTGAAGCGTACCCATAATCGAATCACCTGACCACCGTCTGATCCACTTCACCAGATCCGACAGCCCGAGCACCTTTTTGCAACCCTAAATACCCGAGGTTTAAAACCTTTGGGGACTTGCGAAATGGGCGATTTTTGCGTCTCTCCTTTCCGCCACACGTCGCCCCAACATTTTACCGCATCCCCGCGACATAAACCACCAAACCTTCCCTCCGTCGTGCGATAAACCGTAAAACCGCCTCTCGCGCCATAATATGAAACCACTGACCCATTTGAATATTTCGAAGCCATGTCCAGTCGCGATAAGCCCCGAGCCACCATATAGCCCCTGCATCGTGTTCAACAAACCTGAAAGGCCATGGCCCAACATTGAAACTAAAGGCCACCATTGTCCGGACTCTGTCCACAGGCCTCTCGAGATACTCAAAGCCATAGTGCCTCCCTGCAGGATCCCGTTTTTATTTAATAATTGTTTTAATTTTGCAGGTGATTGATGTATCAGAAAAAGCATAATTTTCATTTCTAAGATCCAAAAATTGCTTAAAATAGGCTCTTTGGGTGATGATCTAGAAGCCTTATTTATCAAAGGATTAGGAGTGCAAGAACAATCAGAAGCAGCAATGGATCACGATCAATAAGGATCATATAATTACTCCAAGGACAACAAGGTTTTCTTCAAATAACAGGGTAAGGGAAAAAGGAGAATTTCACAGTGACTGCGCAGGCAAAGATGAAGACGAGTAAAGAACATAGTTAAAGAACAATGATAGTTAAAAGATTCACTGTGACAGTGAAAGGTAAAAGGAATAAAATATCAATCAAAGGTTAAACTTAAAAGACAGGGTTAAAGAAACATAATTAAGGAGAAATACAACAGTTAAAGGTAAAACAGGTAAACCCAGCTGTCAGAGGTAAAAACGCAAAAGAAGAAAGTAGATCAAATAGATAAGAAGGTTGAAGAAGAGATTACAGTGACAACGAAGGCAGTAAAATAAAACAGGTAAAAGATACATATGAAGACAAATTAAAAATCAAAAGACAAATGAAGGTTTAAAGACAAATTCAGAGGATAAATCAACAAAGAAAACAGAGCCAAGTGACAAGGCTACTCAACAATCTACTTCTTCACGGTCACATTGGCCACCTACAGCCTAATTTTGCTTAATGAAGGCAACCACAATTAATATTACAGTCAGAGATATTTTAGCAGCCCAGAAGTTATTGCGAAAGCTAATGTTAAAGGCATGTTAGTCAACGATATTTTAAAAGTTAGCTCAGCAGTAAATTAGAAAGTTATTACTACAGTAGGTGAGTCAGAGATATTTTGGCATTGGGCCTTGCATGGTCTCAATTGTCTAACATCATTTACTTTGTGGTAAATACAAATCTGTCACCCTAGATTAAGGCAACCTCCTCATCTGCAGTTAAATACTGCATGTATTGTTCATTATTATTGTTGGTTGTTTGGTTGGTTGCTAAGTTAGATTTTGATCAAGACTCTAAGTTGTATTGTTCATTATTATTGTTGGTTGTTTGGTTGGTTGCTAAGTTAGATGTTGATGACATGAGAAACATTGTCCATTAAAGAAGAAATTTCTGTGATCATGAAACCTTCTATTATGTTTACCTGATAATTGATATTTCTAATATTGTTCTTCCTTGAATTGAAGTGTTCGTGATTTACCTGTGTAGTCTCTTTGTTCTTTTGTTGAGTGACAAAATGTTGCTGGTTGGCTTTAGTTGCATTTAGATAGCTTGGTGCTGAAGACTGAAAGGATTCTCTGATATATCCAAGCCCTGTCTTTATAAGAGAAGAGCGTTGTACCTTGATAATTTCATCTAAGGTTTCAGATCCTTTATCAAATCTAAGATTTAAAGTTTTCACTTTCTCAATTTCCTTTCTTAGACTTATTATTTCACATTCTAATTTCTCATTGTGCTTCTCCTTTTCTATAAGCCGATTATTTAGAGTATCCATGGCAATTTTGTTTTCTTCCAAACATATTTTGAGTTGATTTATTTCTTCAAGATTTTTTTTTTCTTTTAATGCATCCATAAACGTATCTTTAGCTTCACTAGAGTCTTTTTCAAAAGCCATGAGCAGTCTAATATCTTGATCAGAGTCTCCTTCTTCACTATTTGATAGACCATCACTATCTTCATGAGTATAATAGCTTTTTTTATTGATAAATCGTTTCTTATTTCCTTTTGCCACTTCCTTTTCCTTTTCATGATTATATTTATGGGAACATTTAGCAACATAATGACCAACTCTTCCACAAGCAAAAAATTTAAAAGGAAGCTTACCTCTGAACATTCAAGTGCAAAGTTGTAGCTTCTTTACAAAATTTATCTCATCTACTTCTAAAACATACCCTGATCCTTCTTGTTCTTCTAATTCCTTTCCTTTTGCAGCAGCTCTATAAACAACTTCTTTGACTTCAGATGGACCTCCTTTCCTCATTTCACATGTTGTCAGAATCCCATGAAGTTGAACA
This sequence comes from Pinus albicaulis, assembly GCA_034641835.2. Classification (NCBI taxonomy): domain Eukaryota; kingdom Viridiplantae; phylum Streptophyta; class Pinopsida; order Pinales; family Pinaceae; genus Pinus; species Pinus albicaulis. Next base: position 848,776,602 of record CM076572.1, read on the forward strand.
ATAGTAATATTTTGAATATCCTACTTCTCTTCAATAGCAGACACTTTTGACTCAAATTTGGGAGTTAGAGATCTTAAAACCTTTTCTACTAGAGTAGTGTCAGTTATGGTTTCTCCCAGATTTCTCATACGATTTACAATATCATCTAGATGTAAAAAGAAAATAACAATGCGTTCCTCATTATGCATTCTAAGTTTTTCATATTGTATTCTGAGAGTTTGGAGTTTATCATTTTTTACCTTGGCATCACCTTCATAGCTCAGAATGATTTTGTCCCATATCTCCTTTGTTGTATTCAACTGCATGAATTTGACAAATTTTGATTCATTCAAACTTCCCAATAATGCATTGACCGCTTTTGCATTGGTTTCATATTTCTTTCTTACTGCTAGATCTATTGGAATTGAAGCTGGATATTAATAACCTCCTTCAACTATAGCCCATACATCTGCTCCAAGAGACTGAAGATAGGATCGTGTCCTTGTCTTCCAGAAGATTAAATTGTTTCCGTTGAAGAGAGGAGGCCTAATAGATGTTGTCCCATCTTGATTGCTCATCTTAGTTGATCTTACTTCTAGCGATTAAGCTTCTTCAGAAGGACTTGCTATGATACCAATTGTTGGGAAAAATACTGAGACGGGGAGGGGGGTGAATCAGTATTTACAATAATCACAATATTTTACTTTTCTCTTACTAATTTTTATATGCAACTTTGATTAACCCAACTAGTGTATATATGCAAATACACTAACAAAAACTTACGTATACTGAGATAACTTTATTATTATATGAACTTTCAGAAACATTAATTAACCCAGCTTATCAATTTTGTATTAGATAGTTAAGCAGTAAATATGTGCAGTAATAACAGAATAAATCAACACACAAGAGCATCACACATGAACACCAAGATTTAAGGTAGAAGCCCAATTCGGGAGAAAACTACTGTTGATGTTGTCTCTGTCTTCAATATTTATTATATGGAAAACTTCTTACAATATTGTACTGATGTAGACTCATATCAGTACGCAGGCATCTACTTGCAGAAGGCTGAAACCTTCTCTCGTTCTCCAGCTGATGCTGGAAGGGAGCTCCAACCCCCTGATCTCGTTTACCAGCCACTATTGGAAGGGAGCTTCAACCCCCTGATCAGAACACCAGCTTCTAATGGTAGGAAGCTTCTACTTCCACATTAAAGGCTTCAACCCTCAGAACCACTATAGACCACGTTTCATCAATTTTCACTCTAGATCCCACAGCTTCAACACAACTCATCATAAAGATCATCAATAATATACTTAACCCAAACTTCAATAAGAAAAGTGAGATCACTGTAACCAGAACAAATTAATAAACCCATATTTTAGAATCAGTATGAAAAATCAATCTCAACCCTGATCATTTCATTATCTTAAAATACATACGCTACTTCACTTTACTGATCCCGCGTGTATACACGCTTTCCTTCACACCAACCTGCGTATAGATCCGAGAATACTGAATTTACAGAATATGATTAGTCTTAGAACCAAATCTAAGACTTTCAATTAGATATATTTTCAGTATTGCAGAAACCTTATTCAGTGAGTCATCATTAAACATATTTACTCACTCATTGATCATATTTGTACATATTCAACTTAGCAGCATATACAGTATTCAAGCAACCCAGATCTACATGAACACTTTATTGACAGACAACAGAAATACAACAAAAATAAACAGATAACCTCTCCAGAAAGCTTCAGAAAACCCTGACTTCCATACGCGTTTTTCTTGAGACAAAGCCACGTATATACGTGCTTTCACCAAGATGAACTAGCATATAGATATGTAAATATTAATTTTTCAGAATGTTTCAGATCTATAGACTTAGCGAGATTTCTTCACTTACTTCAGCAAACATGTGCCAGGTCACAGAACCAACCATCTCATAATTAGATCATGCAAGTAAATAGTCATTTTAAGTCTAGAGATCCTAATCCATCATTGTATCCAAGGGTGCATCGTAGATTCAGATCTACCAATCAAACAGAGTTCATCCCATGCAGAGATACTTCAGAGAGAAGTATTGAGTAACAACCCTTACACCTCTACACCACATGCACTATAATTTTCTTCTCCTTATATAGTTTTATCCTTTACCAATACCATGAGCCAAAACCACACAAGTGTCGATGGTATTCTTGGACGGAATCAAATAGATGACACATCGCTCAATACTGTGGGCTAATACCGTGGTAATGCCTCCTGGTATCATACTTTTAGAGCGCAAAAGGCATACACAATTTGGCTTCTTCGTACCTGCCTGTGTATGTGACTTCTCTTCATAATAACTGTGAATATACTAATTCTGGATGTATACGCGGGTTGCCTATATACCAAGTAGCGTATGTACACGGGTTGCCTTCATCAAACCTACGTATACATTGTGACATATTTTATAGTTATCATTTCTCTGATCCTAACTAGATTGCCTTTCTCTGTCACTTTTGAACTGACTTGCTTATCAGAAGGAAACTCATCAAGTAGGTTTCCATCAAGGACAACATATTGCATAATATTTCCAACAACGACCTCGTTGTTTTATCCGTTGATCAGACTTATATAAAGCCTTCAAACTCATTCGACCAGGCAGCGGAGGCGGAGGGCGGACATTAGAACCTTGCCCCGGAGGAAAAGTAGAACCATGAGCGAGGAGAATCTCTTGATGCCAAAAATATTCCATTAGAGTGTCAGAGGTTTCAGTGTCAGAATTGGACAAGTTTATAGTCGATTTTGCACGTCTTCGCGACATGAATTCAACTGTGCAGTCTGTTTCTCCAACAGAGCTTTGCATCTTCTGGCTATCACTGAAAGTGTATATGATGCAGTTATGCCATGTCTTTCTTATGATTTGTTGAGATGATGTTTTTGTTGTTGAGATCCTTGATTACGATTATGTTTAGGAATACGTGTTTGCTACATCATGTGAGATTTTGTTAACTTTTCATGCTGGAGGAGGGCCCATTTGAGTGATAGTTCCTATAAGGAGAATGTCTCATGGAGAGACATGCCACTCTGGTTGAGGGTATTTATCCTTATAATGATAAAGAATATACCATGTACATCATCATCACTTGCAACATTTAATGAAACGACCTCCCCACTCTTGACACCAGGCCTGTAGACATAACCCACACTAGGTGAACTTTGTTGTCAATGTGTGTGTTTTTTTTTATTTGATGGTTGTTGTTATGTTTCATCTTCTTTATAATATGCACATGTGATTGCTCTATACTCTTACGTATGCGATTTTTATAACATCACAAAAGTAAAATATCATGGTTAATTCTGGTAGGGGAAGAGATCCAATTCAAGTTTGGTATGAGAGTGGTATTCTCGTTGATGTGAATTGCGAGTGTAATTGATTGGACATGTAACAAAAAGGAAAATGGAGAACAACATAGATCCCTACGAGGACCTCGTCAAAATGGCATGCATAGTGGACATGATGTATGTAGATTATGAGGAGAAGATGACAAGAGAGGAACAAGAGAAAGAAACAACAAAGGACGATGCTCCATCTTCTTCATTGTCCTCTCATCATTCATGTGAGGAGATCAATTAGAACCTTCAAGTAGAGAATTCCGAATTGAGGATAATTATATGAAAAGAAAAAAAGAATTAGAGACTAGAACTTCAGCTACATGCCATAGAAGAGGCCTTCGAAGAGTTGAAGCGTAAAAAAATCTTAGAAAAGTCGTCATCACCTGTTTCAGAATCGACAGCTGAGGTAAACAATTTTGATCTTTTTCCAGTTTTATTTTCACATGACACTATTTCTGTTGGAAACATGGAGGTGCCCATTACAGGAACTAGCATGAGACTCCTTACTACGATGGGGTATAAAGGAGGAGGACTTGGTTTTAATGGCCAAGGGATGAATCAACCATTGGAGGTTGTACCAAGACCTTAATTTGTAGGTTTGGGGTACAATGAAGGAGAATGCTTGAAGGTAGCAAAATCTTCCAGGACATTGTCGAAGCCATCAAATAAATAGAATGATTGGCACACATCATAATCCTCCCACAATAGTGCACATTGCAAAGGAGGAGCTAAGGCAAGCTCTCATCACCAGGATTACACCAAAGACAACCAAGATAGGTATAAATAGTCTCAGTATTCCAAAGTTCATTTTGATTACAAGCATGTTAATGATGAACAAAAATCATGGCATAGAAAACTATGTAGTTTTTGTAGTTTATTTGACCATGTGGTTGCTGAATGCTTGAAGAGAATGGCAACAAGAAAAAGGATGAGGCGTGAAAGGCCTTCTCCACACCAGGGAAGGAAGAAAATTAAGTAGGTTTGGAGGAAGAAGATTTATTGCAGTCATTGCGAAAAAGGTGATCATTAAAGAACCACGTGTTGGAGGCTCCATCTAGAGAAGTGTCTCAAGGACAAATTGTCTGTCATTAGGGGAATTTTGAGGTCTGAAATGGGTCTCCTAAGGAAAATGTACAATCGAAATTCACTTTATGAGAACCAATCATAGTTTAGGGGATGAAATCATCCCTAATGGTTGATGTGGCATTGCTTGAGTTAAAGGTACTTACTTGTCACATTCTCAATGGTGGATAAAAATTCATGGTTAACCATGGTAGTGCTCTAAGTACTTTTAAAGTCATAAAGTAAAGTACTCATAGTAAATGTCATTTCACACTTTTTGAATAAAATATTATTATTTTCATTTCATATTTCATGAAAGAAACAATACATATCCCTACACAATCTTCATGTCTTTACACACTTTTCAATAAATATTATATTTGTATATTTTCATATATTTATTTTTAAATTATATATTTATCTCATTTTATTTAATATTACAATTTCAAATTAAATATAAGTTAATATCTATAAACAAATATTACACATATGAAATCAAAATAAATAAAAATGTAACTTTGTAATTTTAGGATAAATCAAATATATAAATAATATTATTATAATATTAATAATAATACAAAAATATTAAAATTAAAGAAAAAAAAAACATTTTAGTTTTGTATGATGAAAAAATGTATATTAGTTTTGTATGTTGAAAAAAGTTATATTAGGTTCAACACTTTTTGGGGCAAAAAAAATTTAAATTTCAATGTATATAAATCTTATATTATACTTATAAATATAAATTAAATCTATTTCAATACTTTTTTTTCTTTAATTTTAAATACGTCTTAATTCTTTCATTATGATTATATTATATATTATATATTATTATATATAATATTATGAAAAATAATCTAAATGTTATAGAATATATATTATATTATTTTATTTTTACATAGTATATTATTACGTGTTATTATACAATTTAAATAATATAAAATTTAAGCATAAAATATAATTAAGAATTTATATTTATATTTAATTTTAAATTATTTAAGTACAAAGGACAAATGCATTAGTTGTTCAATGATAATGATTTTTTCTTGAAAAACTCATTCTTATTTATAGTCACATCAATACAATTTTTTTATTAATTTTATTTTGCTACCATTTTTGAATTGAATTTAACTATGGTTACATGGATTGTGGTGCAAAAAGTGAATTTAAAAGTCATAAATATTATTTTATTGGTTTGGCTATTATTTTATTATTTCCTTAGGAGGACCATTTTATACCTCAAAATTTCCCTAATGGGAGGAACCAATTGAAAAAGTTGTATGACAAGTGAATCTACCATAAGGAGATGATGAGTAAGAGATGGTTTTTCTAGATATGATAGCTTGTCATGGCCTCATTTTTTAAATCATGTGTTGCGATTTAAATTGTAAAAGTGATGATGTTTTTTCTATCGCTTGTTAAATCAATGATGATATTTTGGTCTTTATTGATAGTTGGGGTATTGATTTCTATTCCGATGTAAACTTGACCAAAGAGAGTGTCTTATAAACTCGTGGCAAGTACGGGGATGTTTGGGTCATGATTGGTCATGTAATTGAGCATGTAGTTTGCAAAGATTGTACTACAGGGTTGAAGAGGATGCAAGTGTCGACTCATCACTTATGGCTCCGAAGAACAAGGGTGAAGGAGAATGAAGGGTTACCTATTAGGACACTTGTGGTGCAGACAATATAACACAACAGTTTCATATTATGTTCATGCTTTTGGAGGACCAAAAGCTCCTCAGTGGGGAGGAATGAACCAAATGTCTCCAGAGACACTCAGAAGTTAAAGAGGGCTCAGAATAGCTCAGAAATCAAAGTTTTAGGAATTTCACCCAAGCCAAGACCAAATCGTAGTGCTCGTTTCCCTGATTCCAACAATGCGAATGACACTCAAATCCAAGTTTGTATGGTCAAGTTCAGGGAAAATTTTAAGAACCCCCCTAAATTTATATGTATAATAAATGGGCGAATCCCCATGATACATAGGAAAAATGGAAGGTGATTTTATTAATAATATAATATGTATATATAATTTTTTGGCGAATTTCTCACGAGATTATATTATCTTGTAAAATCATGGCGAATCATTAGTACAAATGGTGAATCACTAGTACAAATGGCGAAGGTGCATCTTGCATGTGTTGACTGTAAATCCCAATAAAACAAAGGGTTAACATCTCTTATTCTATACCATTTATAGGAGAGGATCTGGATATATTGGGTGAAGATTCCATAAAACAAAGGATTACTGCCTCTTTTAAACTGTATCATTCTAGGACAAGGGATCTGCAAATCTTGAGCTTTTCTTGCAATGTGGCAGCTATTTTCTAGTACCTTGAATATTAGGATACCCCACTTAATTTTTTTTGTTTTTGTTTTGATTGTTTTTTTTTTTAAATTGTGTTTGGAACGTCCCTTGACTACATCAACAAAATTGGCTGATTCAGTGAAAAAAGGTTGGTTCAGTACTGAACCAGCCATTTTCAGTCCTAGACCTTGAACCGGACCGGATTGACACCCAAACAGGTTAGACTGGTTTGTTTCACTAGTTGCAGTCTAGTTCCACAAATATGCTATCATGAAAGAATACTGATAAAAAAAAATTGAAACTAAAACCATGAAGAATTTTAGTAAATAAAGAACTTAGTAGGTTAGAAATATCGTTGTCAAGGAAAAAAGACATTGGAGTAACTGGTTACATGCTCATCTAGAAAGGAAAGATGGATCTTTTGTCAAAAAAATAGCATGGGGAAACATTTAACAGACACAAAGCCATGAGATTTCAAAGAAATGATAAAAGCAGTTCAGATTACCACTTCAAGCTAAAAGAAATAACACATTAAGAAACCCTAAGGAACCAAACTGTGAAAATTTTGGATATTCCATGTTTTAGATTTTTCCATAGCTTACAATATATTGTTATTTGTTAAATACACCAACCAGCTAAGCATGCTATCTGAATGTAATGTTCCTACTTAGCCTTAGCTAAGAGGAGACATTCAATTTTGATTTAATTTATGTTTTATGAATAAATGAATAAAGGAGGACATGTAAAACTCCTAAAAAGTCAGAATAAATCAATGCCCATGTGAACAAAGACAAATCAGGGCTATGTAAATAATCACTTGCAGGTGTGAAAGAGGTTTGAGCCAAAGATTGGGTCCACCTTGACCAAGTCAACTGCGTTGTCTAGGTTCATTGCATCTCCAAAAGGGACTGTGCAGTTCTAGAAGGGATCCTCTAATGTGAAGAGGGCTAACTCATCAAAGTGGTTTAGGGTTTGCAAGGGCTCTCTCATGTTATAAAAGAAGGAGGAAAGAAACATGAAGAGGTTGTTGATAGATCATATTTCTGAAGTATTTGTCTGCTTAGAAAAATACCATTCTGTATTGTTTAGTGGAGGATTGTGATTGGAATTACTGTTTAGGGGTTTCATCTCTTCCCTTGAGGATAATTGGAGGAGTTCTTTGCTGAATTTTGCCACTATCTGGTTTGAGACCAAGCTCTATCTTTTATGAGTAGCGCTGGCCCATTGAGGGTTTTGTAGCTACTGTCATTTACAGAAAGTGGTGTTCTAGATCTGCTTAGATCTAGCTTGTATTTAGGGCCTCTACTCTTGGAGTGTATTCTTTAACCTCCAAGGAGAGTGTTTCTCCACCTTTTGTTTCAGATCTGCATTTCCTTGTATTTTATTCAGTGGATTTAATCTGCAACGCAGTTTCCAGCTCCATATTGCGTTATTTTGAAGAGGGTTCATGTTCTATAGTTTGACATCAGATTGGAGGAAGATCTCTTGGTGTTAGGCTTGCCTTTCCCTTGGTGATCTGTGGATTAGATTGTTGATCCATGTCCCATAGATCTGATCATTTCATAAATAAAGTTTATCTTCAGAAATTTCTGTGTATTCTGCAGTACTACAACTTGTAATTCAGATTTATAGTTTATTATGCATTATTTTGCTGTAAATCCAATGGGATCTTGTTAAGAAAAATATATAGCTTCTAGATATGTAATAGATCTTATTTTTTATCCATATATATTCCATATATCTGAGTTTTAATGTTCAGCAGCTGAGCCATCCTGAAAATAACGTTGTACCTCCTTGTTGTAGTTCAATACATTGTTGCAGCCCCTTTTTCCAAGGGATTTCTTCATTAAATTCTCTGTATTTTCATGTAAATTGTATAGGAAATGTATCTGATATGATTTATCAATGTTCAGACCCTATAGTAGCTAAAATCTTCATCCAAGTACGCTCTCATGCTTCAGTAAAATTCTGCATTAAGTAAGTCATGGGGAATCGAGGTTTTTAAGCCTAGTTTGAGAAGGAGAAATTGTTTAACTGAGCTAGGATTATTTGTTTGAGCCAAAATTTGGATAATAGGTCCCTCATGACCTAATCTAACATATAAAACTATCACATTCCACATTTTTTACACAGATCTTCGAATATATGCATTTTTGGGGTCAAAATCACTACTTTTCCCCACCCCTTGTGAAGAGAATTCATCTTGTTTCTTTCTGCTGTATATATAATTGCTGTTGGATTTTTTCCAAACCTATTTCAGAGTTTTTAGCTTGCTTATAGTCCAATATATTGTTTGAAGTTACTGCAGTCCTTCCCTTTGGCTGATTTCTAGCTAGTCTTATTAGTGGGAGATTTGTTTAAGGTCTCTAAGTGATAAGAAAATGTATAGAAATGTGGAAAATATACAGAAAACAACACCTGATAGAAGAGGCAACTTTGACCTCATTAATATCAAACCCTTGCTGCACCCCAAACACCATATACTCACCCTTAAGGAAGGAGATCACTCCACAAGCCACATGTTATCCATACGTATAATCCTTATATCTCCCGCAATGGAGAGTCTCTAACCCCTATATATACATGGTATGAACATGGGTAGTTACCATGTCTGTCACCAGCAATTCAACAGCAATGTATTATCACTTTATTCCCTCTCTACATGTGGTCCCTTACATAATGTGGGTTAACCACTTTATTTATTAACTATGGCTCATTTATTTATCATTCTTATATTAATACATCATATTATTCCCTTGGGTACCTCCCTCTGTACCCTATATTATCCCCTCTAGGTACACTACATTACACCCCCCTTAAACATGTTTTGTCCCCGAAACATGAGAAGAACACAAATAATAAGATCTACTCAAAAGAGTATTCCACTGGTACCATTCATGTGCATCTAGCCATCCAAGGGAAAGGTGAACACTTGATCTAGTCAGTGCCTCGCTTGCTTGAGATGGAAGCGGGTTCTGGTGGTTCTTCATTGTTGATGTGTTGTTAGTGGATCGTCGCACCTCTCTATGTGTCGTCCAGGGGTTGTTGTCCTTGTTGCTAATTCGTTGCCACCTTGCTGGTTGTTTTCTTGCTGGGTGATGCGGGTGGTGATATGTTGAAGCTTTAACTGATGTAATATCTTTCCTTAATTCCTCCATCATTGGTGATGGAGTGGTGTCTGGTTCTTTTGTTGGTACTTTCCTTGATGTCTGTGTTTGGCTGTCTACCATCAAAGGCTCATCATATGATGTGTCTATGTCGTTAGATATTTTTTCTTCTTCCTCCTCGATCTCTGCATGGTTCCTAATGGAAATATCGTGCAATGTAATTTTCTTCTTTTTATACCAGAGCTTCATGAATTTTTGCACATTAAAATTGATAGTACCAATGGATTCCATCCAAGGATGTCCCAAAACAACATCCACAACAGCCATATCTGAAGCATAAAAATCAGAATGCAACACATACTTATCCATAGAAATCTTCAAATCTTTATAAATTTGAACATCTTCATTATCAACCTCTGTGTTTTCAATATGCTTTGCTGGAACTTGCAATTTTTTAGCCAAATTCACATTGATACAATTATGCTTGCAACTAGGAATGATAGACACAACGATGTTCTCTTTCTGAATACTTCCATGAATCCGTAATATGGAAATATTAGTAGAAAATAATTCTTTATGGCTCTTGCTATCCTTCTTTCCGGCTTGAGACCACTTGTCCAAAAGGACTTTTTCAAGTTTTTTCTCGGGAAGTTTCCTCACTGAGCTGTCAAGTGAGGTCCACCATTTATTTGCCTCATCTTTCATATGAAGCCCTATGGAGCATATCCAAAAACTTCGATATTGAGCCTTGAGATGTTGTAAAAAATCTTCAATAGTAGGGCCATCATCTTTTCCTGTAAACTTCATCTTGCGAGAATCCATAAAATAAAGTAAGGGTTTTGAAGAAAATCACTTACTTTGGCAAAAATTTAAAATGGACATTACTCGGTTAATATAACTCAAAATCCTTAATATAACCTATTTTCGAAAATGGAATAGCCATTCTGCATCTAACCATATAGCTGAAATCCTGATCTAGGCACTCTGGAAACACAGATTTGCGCTGCAACTGCCCCGGCGTCACAAAATTTCTGAAAAAATGGCTGATTTTAAATCAGTGATAACTCCCTCATCCCGACTCCGATTCAACTGATTTTTTTTTTGAAATTGGGTATTTTTCCGTAAGGAATCCCGTATCTCGATATTTATTTCTCGAAAATTTTTACCTACCAGATCTGCTTTACAAAATCAAGGCCAAAATTTCTTACAAGAATTTAAAATGTGATATCATTCTGCTCAATATAAAATCTTAACCATAATACAACCTCGTTTTTAAAATGAAATAGCTATTATATCTAACCATATGGTCGAGCTTGTGGAAATCCCGATCTAGGCACCCTCAGAAACACGTACTGCGCCTTAACCTGCCTGCTACCGTCACAAAATTTCTGAAAAAATGGCTGATTTTAAATCAGTGATAACTCCCTCATCCGGACTCCGATTCAACTGATTTTTTTTTGGAAATTGGGTATTTTTCTGTAAGGAATCCAGATCTGATATTTATTTCTGAAACAAATTTCACCAAAATTTCCAGATCTGCTCTACAAACTCGCCGCCCAAAAATTTCCTGCAAAAAAATGAAAAAAACAAATCTCCAAACTCTGCCCAAGAAAGTGCTCTGATACCACTTGTAGTAGATCTGATAAGAAAATGTATAGAAATGGAAAATATGCCCAAGAAATAACACCATAGAAGACAAAACTTCAGATCTTCATTAATATCAAAACCCTTAAGGTAGGGCAACACCATACATTCACTCCTTAAGGAAGGAGATCACTCCACAAGCCATATGCTTGCCCATACAATAATCCTTGAAATCTCTCAATGGAGAGTCTCTAGCCTCTATATAGGTTTCATACATGCAATACCATGGGTAGTTACCATGGGTCTCTCAATACCATACATCCAATACAATGGGCATATCACTTTATTCCCTAGCCACATGTGGTCCCTTACATAATGTGGGTTAACCACTTTATTTATTAACCTATGTGTCCATTGCTCATCATTCTTATATTAATACATCATATTATTCCCTCTGGTACCTCCTCTCATCTATATTATCCCCTCTAGGTACACCACACATTCCGTCATTGTAGCAAAAGACAAAGACACATTTCTACTACCAGACAACGTGGTCTGAGGGGAGTAGCTATTCGGTCATTTCCTGAGAAATTTCACGCTTGCTCAGTGCAAGTTTATAAAAGCTATCATTTTCTTTTTACCCACCGTACTCATTTCCATTTCTCAGTATTAATAAAATGGCTCAGCGTTCTCCATATTGTTTGTTTCCCTTATGATTTGTCTATAGTTGTTGTAGTCTTTGTTTATGTGCTTGTATTGCTGTTTATTTCCATTTGGGATATTACAGTGGTATCAGAGCTCATAGACTTGGCTCAGCCTGTGGAGCAGATTGTCTATGACACCAGCAGGAAAACCTTACATCACTTACCGGGGAAGGAAGTATAAAGACCAAAAGCGGAGGTTAGAGCTCACTTTCGGGAAAGGAGACAGTGTTCCAGTGGTGGACGCAGAGGAAGAGGAACGCCGAGAAGGAGTTCGGGGAACTCCTCAAATCAGTGCAGGATTTGTCGAGGCGGATAGAGGAGATGGGGCAAAGATTCACGGCAGAGTCTAGTCAACGCGAGACCCCAAGGGGTTTTCATGTTGGAGAGGACTCAGGCACATCCCATCATTTATAGGAGCACCTCACAGCGCAGCAGATGGCATCACACACACCCCCCCGTTCCACGATGCCGACATTTCTTGCCGCAGACATTGGGGCAGAAGCACAGCAGGAGCAGGAACCAGCACACATGGGAGATTATTTTTCTGAGTACCAGTCACACGGCCAGGATTTCAGAGATGCCCTCACTTTCCATGATTTTTTTCAGCTCAAGCGAGACAGAAAACCCCGCAACCATCACAGAGGGAACAGGCACTCACATGACGAGGACTTGCAGCGCACGGTGGGCAGATTCCATTGACCGACATTTGATGGGTCATCCAAGTGTTCGGAAAAAGTTTGGGTGGAGAAGTTGGATATATATTTCCAGCTTAATCAGATGGCAGAGCTAGAGGCCATCAAAGTGGCAGCACTGCACCTAGAGCGCGAGGCCCAGGATTGGTGGTTTCACGGGATGGTTACGTTGGGGCACTCGAGAGTGACAGCATATGCCGAGTTTACACAGAGGTTGGTAGAGCGTTTTGATCGGGGGGATCCAGAGGAGCATTTTGTGGAGCTAACAAAGCTCAAGCAGACCGGGAGGCCAGACACGTACATATCAGAGTTTTTGAGATTCTCCGTGATGTTACCTGATTTATCCACAGCTCGGATGATCTATATGTTCATAGATGGATTGGCAGAGCCTCTACGGGGATTAGTCAGATCGACGAGGCCCGCGATACTCCATGATGTAGTTGAGAGGACTCGGGATTTGCAGGATGCACTTCCTAGGACTAAAGCTCCTTTTCCCCAGAGATCAGCATTCTAGCCGAAGGGAAAGGACGAGAGGGTTCCGCCTAGCAAGGGGAACCAGGGAAGAGGGTTTGGAGATGATGAGGTCAGGGGAGACCTGAAGCGGAGGAGGTTATGCTTCACATGCCAGGAGGCATGGGCACCACGACATCGTTGTGCCACGGGGAAGGCACATTATATCAAGGTCTTCTCCGATAGTAGCGAGGAAGAAGAGGAGTATGAGGGGATGGAGGCTGGAGGTAGCAGTACAACGCAGAGAGGGGATCATCTGCCACCACCACCACTTGGAGCAGGAGGTGCAGCTTTTGCACCTACCGAGGGAGCCCTTGCAGGCTTGTGGGGAGTTCCCAAGTACTTGACACTGCGTGTTCTAGGCACAGTACGAGGGTAGCTTGTGTCAGTGTTCGTAGAAAGTGGGGCTACCCACAATTTCATTGATGCCCAACTGGTAGAACGGAGGGGCATACAGACAGAGACTTTTGATGGGTGTTTGGTACTGGTTCTAGGGAACGGGACCATGCAGTGTGCCAGGTATGTGCTAGCCTTGGTAGTGACGATGGGGACGTATACCCTGACAGATCATTTCTTCGTGCTGGACATTTCGGACACCAACGTGATACTTGGGGTATAGTGGCTTATCACACTAGGGAAGGTCGCCACTGACTGGGAGACCTTGGAGATGGAGTGGATGGACAAGAAGACTAGGAGGCATGACCCCGAGTTGGTATGCATGACTCTTATTCTTATCCACCTCAAACAGCTTTCATAGACACCTGATGGCTGCAGATTTCCGGAAGGGAGATATAGAGGGGCGTGAGTTGCGTGTGCTCTGAGTAAGTGCATTTCTAGAAGGGAGATATAGAGTGGGCAATGGAGCTCCATGTGCGGCCTTACACCTAGATGTACAGCATTCTCGATGTGTGTTGTGGTTCCTAGAGACAGCCTTGAGTTGTGAAATACCAGTGCCTAGGACATCCTATATAGCAAGGAGCGTATGATATAATAGGGAGAGTTATCGACAAAAAGCTCTCATGCTATCTTCTGAAAACAAGAAATATTAATCTGAATGGGACCAAGACCTTTAGAAACTAACAGATGGAAAGGAATACTGCAGAGGCAATGTGCAAAACTCTAATATAAAAGCATCAGACAATTCAGAGGCAGCTTACTATAAAGAGGGCCGATTCAAAAGATATGTCACAAAAATAAATTATTAGAAGGTGTTTGCTGTGAATGGAGGATTGAGAGAATACTAGTTGTCTTTGAGCTGATATCCAGATACAAAATATCACCATGTAATGGGCTTACCAATTAAGAATCCATTCATGACAATATCGTTTTAAAAATAACCTCCCAAAGAAACTAATATAGTGGAAATATGGTTGAAGTGAGTAATGAAACATTATATCATGCTTGAGCCATATTTAAAGCGCGTGACTAATTCAAGCATGGGTATCAACTAGGATAAATCCATACCAAAAATCAGTGATCCACTCGCATTCCAGAAACATGATACAAGAAAGCGGATGAAACGAAATGAGCAATTGAATTAGCACATATAAGAGAAAGTTACACACTATGAGACACCAAAGACCAGAATCCTCTTTAGAGACGGAACTCCTCCTCACTGAGACCCAACGGGCTCTGTACATTCATATAAGAGCTTTTACAAAATGCATACAAAAATTCTCTTATTGCATGATTTTCTGATAAAATCTGGAACCCTCAAGAATCTGTTCATCGGGAGTTTTATAGAAGAAGAAGAAAACCCCTAAAGAAAGTGGATGATGAATATTTAATTCGCCTCATTAAGACAGGATGGCGGAAATGTGCACGCCCATACTGCTTGATGACTCTGTAGTGCTGTATGTACTCTGTGGCCTACTTTCTGAAATAAATGCACTGGGTGGAAGTCTCTTCAGGAACATGGTAGAGAAATAAAATCCTCATGGGCAGTCTGTCCTTTCCTGGAGAGAAAATTCTGCTGAAATAAAACTTTGAGGGTACTGTTTTCTGTGCATAAACCTTCTGAGTGATCTGCAGGGTCTTCGATCTGCTACTTTGCCTTCAAATGGTTAGGTTAAGGCTTGAAAATCTTCAATTATGCGCCTTTAACTCTTTGCCTTTCACCGATACTCTTTGTCTGCAATATTAATGTTTCTGATCGCGAAATATGCGCTTTGAATGACCCTGGGAGGTTTGACAGGGTTTAAATTTGTTCCTTTAATGGAAGTCATATCAAAACAGACTCCCAATCCTTCTCCATAATTTCAGCCTCTAAAAAATGGTCCTTTCCGGTGTTCTATGTTACTGTAATTAAGACTGTGAATCATGGTGGTTAACCGCCGCTCGTACCCTGCAAAACACGAAAAATCGTCTAGAAAACAAATGCACGGGAAGGTGGATGCAGCGGGGGTAATGATGATGACAGCACAGCATGGTGCAATGGTGAGAAATGCAGTGTGATAGTGGAAAAATGCTCTGGTGAAGGTTGGCGGAATACAGAGATTTGAATGCAAAACCTTTGAATTTTGACCCTTTGAATATATAAAGAGAGGCGGGCAAAATACGATAAACTATGTGGAAAGGGTGATGTGGCGGAGGACATGTGTCGATGGCGGGTGGAAAAGCAATACGGACCATCCGATCTCAGGAGGAGATCGACGGTTGAAAACGTATCGGAGGGCGATGGATGGCGGGCTCGGGGTACAAATATATTGGGTTAACTTCCGTGCATCTTTGGAGTGCGCTGACCATTGGATGAATAGTTCCAGATCAGACAGTTATTATGCATATCGCGCCGGGTCAAATGCCGAACAATAACGCGCGATGGAGGGGCGGTTTTGAAACAATGATGAAGCCACGTGTCATACTCTGAGTGGAATCGCTCCGAAATGGAAAATACCGCCTGCCCTCCAAAGGTGGTGCGATGAATACCGCCAGTTTTGAACTGTGTTTTTGGGCGTGGGGACCACAAAGGCGGGCGAGTTGCGGACCATTGATTTATGGTTTGATCAGACGGTGAACAGGTGATCGGAGCAGTAAACGGGTGGGCTATGGGCGCAGCACTGATCCACGAAGACCGTCCGATCTGCACAGATCGACGGTTAATACTGCGCCCGATCATTTGGTTGATAAGCGATCTCCGGGCTAGCGCTTGGTTCTAGCACCCCGGTCACGTGGAAAAGATAGAGGGGCCAGGGCCGAAGGAGCTAGGCCCGATATATTTTCAAATGCGGGTTTTCGGCCTTTCATAATGTAGTTTGGGGGTAAGAAATGGAAACGATAGGCAGAAAAAGGATTTTTAGGACAAAAAGAGGGGGTTTGAAAGCTTTAAGCGAGATTGCTTGTCAAAATTTTAATAGAATGCTGACATGATCTC